>BSBK01008851.1:0-48518 GCA_027943335.1 Chamaecyparis obtusa
AAAACAAAAAAATTTAAAAAATTATTTTTTTAAATGACTAATTTTTTTCTAGCCACGACCTTGCATAGGGCCGCAAGTGGCCTTGCCACCGTGAAGTCCCAATGGTGGGGCTGCAGGTGGCCTTGCCACCGCGGAACCCCATTGAAGGGGTCGCGGTTGGATAGCCATTATGATACCCCAGTAATGGGGTCGTGACTAGCCCAGCCATCGCGGTGCCCAATAGTGGGGCCATAGTTGGCCTAGCCACCGTATAACCCCAGAGGGGCCTTGACTAGCTAAGTTGTCATGGATGCCTAGTGTCCATGCACGACCATGAGGCCACTGAGGCCAAAAAATGAGGAATAAAAAAAAAGAAGACTTAAGAGAGGGGTCTGGGGCTGAGTCACCATTCCCCCTCAATTCTGATTTAAAAAAAAAAGAGAAATAGGAGAGAGTGATTGAAATATTTGCTGCTTCAAAAAATGCAGCCTTGTGTCCATTTTTTGCCCCTGCAATAAATTTATTAATGATATATATATTTATATGCACACACACACACACACACACACACACACACACATCCCCCTTGCCTCTTCTTCTTCTTGGGTAGCCATGAAACCTATACCTCTAAGATAAACACACAAAAAAACAAAGGCAAACCCAAAAGGATGAGGCTAGGGTTTTAAGGCCTTTTATTAAAATGATATTAGGGTTTGTTTATTTTAGCCCCAACCCTAATTTTGAATTAGGGTTAGGACTAAGGCAATTAATTAAAGTCTTTTGAATTCAAATTTTATGGGGTTTTTAGTGGGTTGTATTTATTAAATGGTTATCTATTATATTTTAAATGGGGATGTAATTTTTAAATTAGATTTTAATCTTGGAGGGTTAAATTAATTCTGATGATTAAAATTAATTGGGGAAAAATCTTTTGGACCCATGTTGTGTTTTTAAATGAGAAAATTTTAAGTAAATTATTAATTTGGTCTTTTGCAGGGAAAACTTTAGTGGTGAATATTCTCCATTTGGTGAATGTCACATGTCAGCAACTTGAGATTTGGCGAATATAATGTGTATATCAGGTTGACCATGTCGCTCAAACTTTATAAATATTGGGTGGAATTCCCAAGTCCATCATCCATTGGTTTATATATTTTCCCCTTTTCTTTCACAATATTGCCAATCAAATCTAATTGTTGAACACTATAAATTAAAAAATTTCGCCTACAATTTCCAAAGCTTATTGTAACTGACAACCATATTCGCCAATATGTGGTCAAAATTTAACGTTAGGGTATGTGTTACGTATATAGATTTGACATGTGTCTCTATTCCGAAGACTTTCAATGAAACTTTATGTCTTTTAAAAATTTGGCCCGAAATAGATTTGACACGTCTCTATTCCAGAGACTTTTGGGGGAATCTTTGTGTCCTTTAAAACCTTGGCCTGAAATAGAATTCCTACCATTGATCTCAGATCATCAAATGGTGACAAAAAGTATGGTTATCTCCTATCAGGAGATAGAAAATTAACTCACAGTACCTTAATAAAATAATAAAAGTCATTTGAGCATTAATAAAAACAATTAAAGACAAGTTATGAGGCTCTATTAGATGAAATTTTTAATATAAGTTGAACATTATCAATAATTGGTAAATTTAGTAGCATATTATTTTGTAGTATCCTAACATATCTATTTAATATATTTTTATAAATTAAGTTTTTATGAGAAAATAAGTTTTACAATAAAATATTTAAATAAATTAAATTAATTAGAAAGTCACCCTTAACGAAATGAAATAAATTAAACTAGGGGTGCAAATTTAGATTAATTATAATTGAAAACTATTATTCCCCTCCTGGCTTAATTAAATGAATTTAGTTTTAAATTAATTAGGGGGTAAATGAAGACCTTTGTATTAATTGAAGTTATTATAGGAATTCCTAAGGGGGTTAATGTAAAATTGGTTACATTAAATTAAGTTATTTAAATGTTTAAACCCTTATTGATTAAATAAACTTTTCTCTCATAACCCTTGATTATTAAGGTAATTTATCTACTTCAAACCTCATAGGGCTATGGCTAGGTTTAGATGAGAGAACTAGTAGAGAAATCTAGTTAACTTTATCAACCATGTTTTATCGAGGGATGTTGACAAGCCATCGCTTGTCATGATTCCCCTCTAGGCTTACTTGTTTTAAACTTATGGGCAACCTTTGCAGTTAACTTAGTGAACATTGGTGTGAGTCCACCTTAGCAATTTTGCAACTTTAGTAAACTATGTGTTTTTAAAAAAAAATTGTTGGTGTGTTTTACCCTTAGATTTTGGGTATGACATTTTTGTATCAAAGCCAAGCTCAACATTAGGAACCTACACCCACTACGTCTCAACTCATTAAATTTTAACTTTTGTGTAGGATGCCACTGGTTATGTGTAATGCTCACTAACATGGGTGAAGTGCTAGGGGTGCTCGCACGACAGTAGAGAATGAAGAGCAAGATGTAGAGGGTGTTAGAGGGGATCAAAGACCTCCTCTCGAACAGCCACCGAACCCAAAATAGGAGGTCCTGAATGTACTCCAAAATCTCATTGGGATTATTATAGATAGGCTACCACCAGGGGGCCAATAGGCAGAGGCCCGAGAGTGGAGTAGTAGCCCTCCTCCTAGACATGTATAGGGTCAGGTAGATCATGAGGGTTAGTAGGTTCATATGCCAGAGCCACCACCCATGATAGTATAGAGAGTGCCCTATGATACAAGGGACCATACTAGGGAGCTTCTACACTTTTAGCCACCACCATTTACAAGATCTACTCATGGGATTGAGGCTGAGGCTTGGCTCTTGAGCTTGGAGCATTGCTTTGGGTTGCGCTCTTATGAGAGAAACCTAAAAGCATGACTTATTGTACACATGTTGTGAGGGACTACTTCTACATGGTGGAGGCAAGAAGAGTATAAGAATCATTTGGTCATAGACACCCTCTCTTGGGAGACATTTTTGGAGAGATTTAGAGCCATATATCTATCAGAGCATTTTAAATAGTATTGTATTAATGAGTTCCATGACCTTCAACAGAGGGGACTCATAGTGGCCTAGTAAGAGAGAAAGTTTATCAATCTCCTTCCATTTGTAGATTACATGAAGGATGAGAAACTACAAGTCAACCATTTCATTAATGGGTTGGATCATGCCATATCAGATAGGGTACGCATGGTACCTCTAGGATATCTATGTTATACTATAGAGAGGGATATGATAGCTGAGGAGATTCATAATATATCACATGATTCATGGGATAGGTCTCAAAACCATAATCTCACTCCTCAAACTTTTGAATATCAGAGACCCCATTAGAAGGGGAATCAAAGAAATTCATTGGGGTCCTTTAGAACCCCTCAACCCTAGCAACAGACTCAATAGATTTAGAGATAGAGGCCATAGTAGGGTCAACATGGCTCTAAGCCCAAGAAGTGGTAGTTATAGGGCCCTAGACAAGATCAAAGATAAAAAACACCTTTTACACCTTCAGTTAGGACTCAATAGTCCACTAGGGGTGGTTTTAGTAGGACTGTAGGACACCATCAGTCCATGCCATAGGGGATACAGATTTAGGCCCAAGGCCCTTGATACACATGTGGTACCATGGAACATATAACTAGGGATTATCCAATGGGGTAGTCAACTAATAGTCAGAGAGCAGCTACTTTAGAGCATACAGTGGGAGACATGGGTAGATCACACAAAGTTTTTGAAGCAGTTGATAATCACCAAGAAGAGCACCAGAGCATTGTTTTTGAGGCTACAAGTAGGATCTAAGGTAGCAAAATTACTATTCCATTTGATTCAAGAGCTACCAATTCTTTTATTTCTCCATTTCTAGTGGAGTTTTGTGGACTAGTGGCAACTAGGAAAGATGTTAGTTGGGAGGTTAAGTTAGCCTTGAGTACTAAAGTGTTTTTTGGATCCCTGGTCATAGGTTGTCAGATTCAAATAGGAGACATGACCACTAAAAATAACCTCTGCATTACACCTCTAGGTTATTATGATGTAGTTCTTGGCATGGATTGGCTTCATGCCCACAACACCAAGATGGATTGTAGACAAAAGAGGGCAGAGTGTGTGGATGATTTCGGTGCTCCCATAGTGATTTTAGGAGTTTAGAGGCCCATAGATCTTTGTGTAATCTTTGTTATGAAACTTAAGTGGTGCATGCGTAAGGGGTTTTAGTTATTTACCATGACCATTAGTGACAAAGAGGAGGAGGAGGAGAAGGAGCCTTCCCTCAATGACCATCCTATATTCTAGGAGTATGCAGATGTTTTCCCTTTAGAGATACCTGGTATGCCACCACATAGGGTAGTTGATTTTCATATAGACCTTATGTTAGGAGCTGAGCCAATATCTAGAGCACCTTATAGGATGACTACTCATGAGCTCTGTGTGTGTGAAAATTGTACCTGATCTGTAGACACAACACTCAGTAAAACATTAGAGGTTAGTGATAATCAAAATCGTGCAAAATTAAAAGCTATCTAACCAAGCGATTTACTGCCTTCTAATAGGTGCGAGATTAATGTTCTCAGATTGTAATCGAGATCAATGACCTAGACGACACCTAAATGAAGGATTTGAATGCAATTCTAGATATGGAATAAATGCAATTAATCTATATTTTTGATATTTTCTATGCAATAAGAATGATAAATTGATATGATATGAATGCTATTGAAAATTGATATGCTATGAATCTAAATGAATACAAAAATAAGATTGATCTCACAAAGATGTCAATTCGCAAGAGCTTTGATTCTTCAATTCCAATTCTCCAGCGTGATTGTGCAAAATATGAGATGATTTGTGAAGAGCTAAAGCCTTTAATTTATAGAAATCTAGGGCTTTGGAGGTGCATGAATAAAAGCCATAAATCACTCAAATTAACTCATCTTGATTTTTGAGTTATCTGATCATAAAAGATAGTTAATTCTCAAAATCATGCAAAAACATGCAAAAATAGCTTTTTAACTCAAATTAGAGTTTAGATCAGCTTTTTGAACTCCAAAAGGATGTTGAGTTCCAAAAAGTCAATAACTTGCATTGATTTTCTGATTTGGAGTTTAACTGTTTCTTTTGAATATGCATAATAATTAAGAATTAAATAAATAAATAAAGTGATTTATCCTCAACTCAACTCATTTTTGAAAATAAATAATTAATTTATGGGTTAATTAACTATTTATTCAAACTTTTATTAAAAATTATATTATTAAATAATGACAACATGCTTTAATTAATTAAATAAGAATTTAATCAATTAAAGATAGGAATTTTGATTTATTGTCAAAATTAAATAATACAATTAATAATAGATAGAATTAAATTTAATTACATAATTAAGTGGCAAATATTAAATCTAATTAATTAAATATGAAAATATTCAATTAATCAAATTTTTAGGATAAATGTGATTTATCGCCAAATAATCATTAAATTAAAGATAATTAAGATAATTAGGAATATTACTAGGAATATTCCCTGATGCAAAATTTAAGATAATCAATTATGATTCGATGATGTTTAGATGTGCCTTAGATTAGGACTTTGATGTCGATTTCATATGATTTGATGATATAGGAGGTTAATGAACTTATAGCCCATTTTTGGGGTATTACATTTTGCCCCTCTTTGAATTACTGTGTGAAGCGCAGTGGTTCAAAGATAGTCTGTGTTTGATAAAGATATGAAACTGATTCAAAAGATAAACCGATCTCAAGATAGAAACCGATTGAAAGATATTGAGATAGGAGTTGATTGATATTGAATTGATATGGAGATAATAGGTCTTGAATGACCAAAGATAATGTTCACTGTAGCAGCAAATGAACCTATGATTGTGAAAAAGTGTCAAAATGCCTGATTCTGAACCTTAGGATTGATAAGAAGTGAGTGACCCGTTCTAGACTCGATTGTCTTAGCAGAACTAGCAAGTATCACATCCAAACCCTTCAGTTGTCGAAGAACCAAGGAAAGAACACTATGATCTGATGGTTGCAAAAACTGATACAGATTACAAGATTAAGAGAATACCAGATTGATATGGATCGATGAATCTGATATGCCCCAAGTGATGATAGATTTGCCCCGAGCGATGAGGACTTTTGATGAATCAGTAACTAGACGTGATTGTTTGTCTTGATCACTGATGAAAGATATTGATAGACTTGATCGATAGAATTTGATTTACAGACTTTGAATGATGTGCAATAGCATGCCCCCTTCGGGATTAAAATTGAAATCTGACAAGAAAAGTCAGCGTTGATAGTTTAGAAGCATGTTAATTGATCTGAGAAGTGGTTATTTACATCCGAGAACGCATTCTACATCGTTGGAAGGTCCCAAAAGACCAAGTTTGACTAGGTTCGACCATGAGTTGACCATGGTTGACCAAGTTGAAATTTTGATAGTTTGATGTAAGATAATCAGTTAAGTTGAATACTAGATTTCTGTGATGATTAAAGGTTGATTATGCAAGTAGTTAATAATATGAATGATCTCAGATTTGAATTTTGATCCCGAAAAAGGATTCTACTTGCTATTTCATTGGAGGAACCTTCGTGTGAGATTCAGCTCTTGTTAGACTTGAAGATGCGATTTGAAGAATCATTTAAGCATTGGAGTTTGTTTAATCATTGTGAGATCATGCAACATGCAAAATGAAATGAGACATGCAAAATGAAATGCAACCTAAGACCTAGGACCTAGTCACTGATCATATGTCGATTTGTTATCATCATTGAACTTTTAGGTAACCGGATAAATCAATACAATGCCCACTAGCCATGAAACCATAGACATATGAATATTGATTTGTATGTGCAAGAATCAATACAACACCCACTGGACAACAACCATGGATATATGAATATTGACTTTATTTTCAAAATGTTGGATTAAATATAAGCATCAAGGCACAAATGCCAGGATGACCTAAATATCATGTCCATTTTGATATAGCAATTTGTACAAGCATCAAAACATAAACGTCGTGATGACCTGAATACACCTTGCATTGCAAACACATCAAACAGTCAAGAGATCATTCTAAATCCAATGTGAATTACCCGTAGTGACCCTTTATCGTTCACATCCTTAGGCAAGATTGCGTTCCACAGTAGGAGAAAGAACTTACTCAAAAAGACAATAGTTAGATCAAACTTCCTTGAATTTTTCGGGTATCAATGGTCGAGGTACGCATGGCCATCCAATTCGAGATAGAGGCTCTTACAGTCGGACACCATTTCAATCCAAAATTTCCAAAGCTGTTAGATTTTCACATACAAGCAGAAGACAAAGAAAAGATTATGCCCCCAGTCATCACTCTCTAAATCCTGTAAAGGACATCATTGAAGAGCTCGAAGGGACACAATATGCAAAAATCTCAATGTGAATCAGTAAGCATACAAGGAGATAAAAGCATGAAAAGCACAGATTGTTTTCAGTTGAGTTTTGATGTTTGATTGTTGTTGATGCAAAATCCTTTCTGGAGACGAGACTGACTGACTGACTCAACTTGAAGCTTCAAAGGACTCTGAGTGGATATGACACGTCTAAGATACATGGGAGACCATAGGATATGACATTGATTGCCCCCAAATTTGAACATTGATAGGATACAGACGCTTGAGCTGATTGGTGTACAGACCGACTTATTGAAACCAGGATATGCAGAAACAAACCGGGAGATATGTACAAACTAAAGCAAGACTGAAAGCTGGGAAAGACCAAGATTGTGCTGATAGATGGAGCATTTTGGAACAAGTGGTGCCCGTTTGCCGAGTTTTCACCATCTTGGTAGAGATTCTATTTTTGCTACCAAGGTGCCTGTTTCCAGGTTTTCACCAAGGCACTTTTTTTTTTCTTTTTTTTTTTTTATTTTTCATTTTTTCAATTTTTTTGTACTTTTGATATTTTTGATTTTTTTGCGAATCATCAAGGCGCCTATTGCTAGGTTTTCACCAAGATGTTCATTTTTTCAGGACTTTTTCCGATTTTTAAGATTTTTTTTCAAGACTTTTACCAAGCACTGAATGCCTTAGGCATAGAATTTCTTTAGATGGAGAACGTTGATTGGTTCTCGGAGCTATTCTCCTTCAGTCATTGAGAGTTGATAGGCACCAGAGCCAAAACTAGCAGTGATAACAAAGGGACCCAGCCAATTGGGTTCGAACTTCCCCTTGCGTTCTCGATGTGATTGATTTTTAGGATTTTCTCTCAACACTAGATCGCCAACTTGAAATTCTCTATGTCTGACTTTCTTGTTGTAGCCTCGACATTCTTTTCTGATACACTCTGAGATGATCATATGCTACTTGTCTGCGCTCATCTAGTAGTTCCAGTTCTTGTAACCTAGACACTCTGTAGTCATCGTCTGTGACAAGTCCATGCATTCTAATTCTGAGTGATGGGATTTCAACCTCAATAGGCAGTACCGCTTCAAACCCATAAACTAAAGCGAAAGGTGTAGCCCCAGTAGGTGTTCTGATACTTGTTCTGTAGGCCCATTCTGATACTTGTTCTGATACTGGTTCTGATACTGGTTCTGATACTGATTCTGATACTAATTCTGATAATTGTTCTGATACTGGTTCTGATACTGATTCTGATACTAATTCTGATAATTGTTCTGATACTAGTTCTGACACTGATTCTGATACTAATTTTGATAATGATTCTGATAATTATTCTGATACTGGTTCTGATACTTGTTCTGATACTGATTCTGATACTAATTCTGATACTGATTCTGATAATTATTTTGATACTTGGTATACTTGATAGCATCTTTTTCCATTTGCAAACTCCCAAGTAAGATCATATCGTGCAGTCCCAATGTCTAGCAAGGTGGAGAACAAGAGGAATTAGCAAGCTGGTGGAAGAGATGGAAGATAAGAGAATGAAGGAAAATGAAGGGAAGAAATTCTCAAGGGGAAACTCCTCAAGAATACCCAAGCTAGGGAAAAATTGTCATGTAAAGTGCATTTGGACAAGCAATGAAAGGTCAGCATAGGATATAAGTCACAAAAGTGTACTGCCAAAGAAGGACAGGATGTAGTCCAAAGGAGTAGACATGTCAAGAGGCTTCATAGCATCGTGTTTTACTCTTTTTTTTTTTTTTTTATTAGATCAAGACCAAAGGGGAAAGGATAGCGATAGGCGAAAATGAATGGAGGAAGATGGATATGAAGGCTAAACATGGAAGGAATGAAAGCAAGATCACCGTAAGATAGCTCACAAAATAGCCAAATATTCGTGTATAGATCAACATTGTCAAGATCAAAGAGAGAAGATGGAATGGATGAAATATGTAGAAGAACTACGCATGATGCCTGATTGCCAGGTTTTCATCATGGTACTTATCCAAGGTGCCACAAGGGAGTGGTTTTCACCATAGGATGAATTTATTTCTCTTTACTTTTGCTACCAAGGCACCTGTTTCCAAGTTTTCACCAAGGCACATTTTCAATTTTATTTTATTTTTTATTTTTTATTTTTTTTTGGAAGAAGGCAAGCTTTTTAGATAATGCTCCTTGAAAGGATAAACCATGATATGCCAAGGATTCAAAATGACATGCTCAAAGATGCTGATAGGGAAAGGGAGATGAAAGAGAAAAATGGAGGATAAGGTTTTATGTAAAGCAAGTGAGGTTGGAAGATAGGAGGAATAGGAAAATGAGGAAAAATGATAGAAGGTAAAAGGATAATGCATGGAAGGATTGTAAAAGGGTAGGTGGAAAAGAAGGCAAGATCAACGTCAACACATACCTTGAAGGGTGGTGAGAGGATGGAGGAAACATGAATGAAGGAATACGTGAAGGAATATGGCGAATGGATAGCAGAGGTTGTGGTTTAGGCACATGGAATGGAAGAATATTTTTGGAGGGAGATGAAGTGGAAGCCTTTGGAAGCTTGAATGTCAACTTCACTTTTTGCTCAACACCAGACTCTTTCAAGAGAGACTTTGGAATCCATATAGCCTTAGGATTTTTATTTCCGTTTGATGATCTAGAGAGAATATCTTGAATGATGGATTTTGGAACCCATACTTGTCTTGTAGTTTTTTTCTTAGATATCTCTTTTGAATTTATGTTTCCATGTCTATTAGAGGAGACATGGTGATCTTCTTTTTTTATGGATTCTTGTATTGCTTCTTTTTCTTGTATTGAACATTCAAGTTACTTCCAAAAGACTTGGGATTTGTGGAAGAGGGAGGATACGACTGGTTTAGATGGGTGGGTGGATGAAAAGGATTCAAGGGTATGCATCTATGTTGATCTTGAGGAAAGATGGGAGATGGAGGTATGTAAGGACCCAAGATGGATGACAAATTAGGAGAGTTAGGAGGGGGAAGTGAAGGGACATAAGGACCCAAGATGGAAGGAAGGTGTGAAGATCTTTGTAGTGGTGGAAGAGGTCCAAGGATGGAAGTGGAAGATGCAAAAGGATAATCAATAAGTTCATCATCATCTATATGACAACCAAGGATATCAGCATCTTCAGAGTGAGCATTAGAATTTTTAATAGAATCATGGACATCTTGAATAAGAGCATTTTCTTTGATAGGATCATTCAAAGCTTGCGAAGACTTAGGAAGAGTAGAAAGTGGAAGTGAACATGGAGTGGTAGAACAAGAAGATGAAAGACTTTGATCTTGACAAGGATCTTCGGATAGCATAAGCGCATAATTTTTCTCTTGTTTTTCATTACATTGTCTGTCGTCATAGTCATCAGAGTCTTCAAAGCTAGATGTGTCACTCTCTGTTGAAGAGGTATCATATTGCTCAATTTTTTTTTGGGGGGCATGGTGACATGTACAAGTCTTTATCAAATGGAAAAGAGTATAGAGGTTCCTTTTCTTTCCCAAGTTTGTCAAGCTGGACTTGCATAGCATGTATCTGTTTCATTATAGTGGCGATCAGAGCTTCTTCCTCTTGTTTACTGATTCTTTGAGACATGTGTACTGATTCTCAATAGCTACTGATTTGTTCTTGACACAATGATAATTTTGACAGATTTTGGAACTAGGCTGGAAACATTGGATATCTTGCAATTTGACAATTTCTCACAACTCTCTCAAATTTTTCCAAACGACACTCTGCAGACTCGTATGACACTGGGTAGTCTATGAAATGACAGTTGCTAAACTCATACGACAGTTGGGTAGATATGAAATGACAGTTGACAAAACTCGTACGACTTTTGACTTCCTGAAATGACTTTTGACTCTAGAAAGAACTTTACGTCAATTTTTGCAAAATTTAAGGTTTTCAGTTTTGGATTGTTTGCAAATTGTACTGTCCAAATTTTGAAGGTTATACCAGATTTGATTATTTTTAATAGCCAAGTAGATAAATAAGCACGCAGAATAGCAAGCAAGTGATTCCAAGCACGTCTGAAAATAATGAACAAGGGCAAAAGCAACCTTGTGCATGAACAATCAAGTGACCAAATTGTGCTAATCCCTGAGAGTACTAATTGTGTATGTTCTGAAAAGTTTTGCAATAACACACATATACCTGAGAATGAAAAATTGGCCTCTCTAGGGTTTTTAGTAATGGTTTGACTCTGCAACTTTTATGATTCAAAGGGGTGAACTCCAATCCCGGCGCACCAGGGTTTTGACACAGTCCGAGAACTTAATCTTCAAGAGCTGCTAGGGAGATCTGACAACCCAACAATGAACCATACCCGTGGAGATTTCTTCCACAAGGATATTTATATAGCGGTTGTCACTACCATGGCGAAAATGGCTATTACCGCTTGAGGTTCCGTCAATGCAGTTTGCCCTGTGAAGGGATTGTCCGCTACGGTTAACCCTCTCTAAAGATGACTCACAATAGTATACCACAAGGGGACTTGGCTCCAGATTCAAAATTTTGACACCTCTTCACTTTTAACCCAAACAAAGCAAGCAGATTAATCCGACACGCTAAGACAAAGTTTTGTTCCACCAAGGTCTGTGATATCAACTCCACGTGATCTATCAACCTCTCCGGGGAGAGAATGTATCAATCAATAAGAGAAGACGCACTAACCAAT
This sequence comes from Chamaecyparis obtusa, assembly GCA_027943335.1. NCBI lineage: Eukaryota > Viridiplantae > Streptophyta > Pinopsida > Cupressales > Cupressaceae > Chamaecyparis > Chamaecyparis obtusa. Next base: position 12,078 of record BSBK01008851.1, read on the forward strand.
TTTGATTCACCAAAGCTTGTGATATCAACCCCACATGATCTATCAACCTCTCCGGAGAGAGAATGTGTCGATCAATAAGAGAAGACTCACTAACTAAGTTGAATGTGAAACGCACTAAGTATCCTCCCTACCTACAAGGATTCTATCGTCAAGAAGGATTTCGCTAGGAATCCAATCTTTCAAGAATCACGAATAGTGTTCATAGGGCCTAATTACTATGTGAGCACAGATATATGTTCCGAAAGTAAATCTACCAAAAGCATTCAAAAAGTAGAAAGAGGAACACTTAACGCTTAAAGCAAATATGAGATGAGTCCACAAGGTGGAACACTTAACACCTCACACAAGCTAAAAACGAGTCCCCAACTTAGAAAACAAGTGAGTTCCTAAAAGCACAAAAGGGTTGCCAAGTGGAACATTTAACGCTTCTGTCCTGTTGACCCCTCCCCTTTATGGCGCTGAGATTGCAACCACGGGGCGGAAATGAGGGGCCGGTGGATTAGCGAGTCCAATAACCCAAGATAGCAATCAAGATCAATCACAAGTATTCTAAGACTACTTAATGAATCCTTAAGGGTTCACAACCTAGTATCAATTATGCAAGTGTGTAGAAATAGATCAAAAGCATGAAAAGATGCACACAAGCTTGACACATAAGAGATTTATTTTAAGTCCCAAATCAAAATATTATTAGATGAAGGAGAATACCTGGGATCCTTGCAACGCGCTTAGTAGATTTTACTTGATTTTTAGCAATTTTTGTTGAGCTTTTCCATGCAAGCAAGTGACGAACTCTCCAACAAGCAAACAAGCAAACAAGATATGCAAAATATATTCAACTTATGAAAACCATAGGGTTAGCTCTAAAAATTAATTATTATCAGTAATAATAACCAGCAATCAACCCAAATGACAACTCATATCATTCATTGAACCATGTAAAAAAAATAAGTGCATACCCATCACAAAACTTTATTTTTTTTGCTGCATTTGACCTAGTCAACAAGATCTAATTTTTTTGATATTATTTTGGCCACAAAAATAGAAATTCAGAATAGAGACCCCTGCTAAAAAATAGAGAGCTTTCCAAAAATGCAAAAATTTTAGAAAAACCTCTTCATTTGTGCCCTAGAGACCCATTTTATCAATACAGACCAGTTTTTGTAAATTGATTATTTGAGCTATGATATCATGTCCAAATTTAAAACACAAAGAATGGACCCCCTGTAGAATTTAAAGAGCTTTCCGAAAATATAAAATTTTTTGAAAAATATGCTTATTTGCGTCAGATATTAATTTTTTCCATAATTTCAAGAAAAAATTATTAAAAATTCAAAAAATCTCAGAAAATTCTAAATTTTTTACTGTAGCTTCCATGAAATGTCACCAACCTGCAAAAAAAATTTCAGACCAAAATTCTAAGCCGTTTGGGAGATAAAATTAAATCTTTGAAACTTTGGGGTTTTAGCTCCCAAAAAAATCAAAACCAGCATGCAAAGGTGGGTTGCCCCATGGTGGGCGCCAGAAATGTGTGTGTGAAAATTGTACCTGATCTGTAGACACAACACTCAGTAAAACATTAGAGGTTAGTGATAATCAAAATCGTGCAAAATTAAAAGCTATCTAACCAAGCAATTTACTGCCTTCTAATAGGTGCGAGATTAATGTTCTCAGATTGTAATCGAGATCAATGACCTAGACGACACCTAAATGAAGGATTTGAATGCAATTCTAGATATGGAATAAATGCAATTAATCTATATTTTTGATATTTTCTATGCAATAAGAATGATAAATTGATATGATATGAATGCTATTGAAAATTGATATGCTATGAATCTAAATGAATACAAAAATAAGATTGATCTCACAAAGATGTCAATTCGCAAGAGCTTTGATTCTTCAATTCCAATTCTCCAGCGTGATTGTGCAAAATATGAGATGATTTGTGAAGAGCTAAAGCCTTTAATTTATAGAAATCTAGGGCTTTGGAGGTGCATGAATAAAAGCCATAAATCACTCAAATTAACTCATCTTGATTTTTGAGTTATCTGATCATAAAAGATAGTTAATTCTCAAAATCATGCAAAAACATGCAAAAATAGCTTTTTAACTCAAATTAGAGTTTAGATCAGCTTTTTGAACTCCAAAAGGATGTTGAGTTCCAAAAAGTCAATAACTTGCATTGATTTTCTGATTTGGAGTTTAACTGTTTCTTTTGAATATGCATAATAATTAAGAATTAAATAAATAAATAAAGTGATTTATCCTCAACTCAACTCATTTTTGAAAATAAATAATTAATTTATGGGTTAATTAACTATTTATTCAAACTTTTATTAAAAATTATATTATTAAATAATGACAACATGCTTTAATTAATTAAATAAGAATTTAATCAATTAAAGATAGGAATTTTGATTTATTGTCAAAATTAAATAATACAATTAATAATAGATAGAATTAAATTTAATTACATAATTAAGTGGCAAATATTAAATCTAATTAATTAAATATGAAAATATTCAATTAATCAAATTTTTAGGATAAATGTGATTTATCGCCAAATAATCATTAAATTAAAGATAATTAAGATAATTAGGAATATTACTAGGAATATTCCCTGATGCAAAATTTAAGATAATCAATTATGATTCGATGATGTTTAGATGTGCCTTAGATTAGGACTTTGATGTCGATTTCATATGATTTGATGATATAGGAGGTTAATGAACTTATAGCCCATTTTTGGGGTATTACAAGCTCAAGATTCAGATGGAGGAGATCTTGGAGAAAGGGCACATTCTCCCTAGTGTTTCACCTTGGGGTGCATGTGTCATCTTTATTAAGAAGAATGATGAGTATCTTAGGTTGTGCATGGATTACCGCCAGTTAAATAAAGTAACCATTAAGAATTGGTATCCACTTCATAGGATTGATGACTTGTTTGATAAGCTACAGGTTGCCCAGATGTTTTCAAAGATAGATCTAAAGTCAAGGCACCATTAGTTGAGGATTGTGGAGAGTGATATCAACAAGATTCATTTTCATATGAGGTATGACCACTATGAGTTTACTATGGTTCTAGTTGGCCTCACAAATGCTCCAAATGTATTCATGAGTCTCATGAATGAAGTACTCCATACATTTTTGGATAGATTTGTAGTGGTGTTCCTGGATGAAATATTAATTTATTCACAAGATGAGAAGGAGCACGAGGAGCACCTGAGGAAGGTTTTGCAATATTTGAGTGAGAATAAATTATATGGAAGCTTGTCAAAGTGTGAATTCTTTAGTTAAGAAGTCCACTATCTTGGACATGTGATATTAGGAGATGGGATCATAGTTGACCCATTGAAGATTAGAGCCATTATAGATTGGTTGACAACTACCATTGTGACTGAGGTCAAGAGGTTAATGGGTTTAGTAGGAAATTACAAATGATTTGTTGAGAGGTTTTCCAGGGTGACACACCCTATCACATCTCTTCAAAGAAAGGGAAATAAGTTTGAGTGTATGGAGAGGTGTGAGAGAGCCTTTCAGGATCTCAACAAAGAACTCACTAGTACACCTATCCTTGTAGTTCTAGATCCTTTAGAAAAATTTGTGGTATGCATTGATGCATCTTTAGATGGACTAGGAGCAGTACTTATGTAGTTTGGTCAAGCTATTGCTTATGAGTCTAAGAAACTCAAGGCCCAAGAGCTTAACTACCCTACCCATGACCTTGAGCTAGAAAAAGTGGTGCATGCCTTGGTGAGATGGTGACACTTCATCTTGGTTCACCATTTTGAGCTTTATTCAGATCATCATAGCTTACAATACACATTTACACAACCAAAAATGAATGCTTGATATAGGAGGTGGATGGAGTTTCTATGCAAGTATGATTTTGATGTTCATTACATTAAGGGGAAATAAAATGTTGTTGCAGATGCACTGAGTCAGAGATGACACAAGCTATTAGCTATGAGAATTGACATAGATTTGAGAGGGCATATATTGAAGAAATTGCTCAAGGATGAGTTTTATACAAAGATATGTCATTTGGTCTAGTCTTAGAGACCCCTTGAGGGGAGGTTCAAATTTTTTTCTCTTGAGACCAATGGACTTCTACGTCATAGGGGATGCATTTATGTACCTTCTTCTAGAGGTTTGCATGACTTTATTGTACTTGAGGATCATAAAGAACCCTATGCAATGTATCCTAGAGTTAAGAAGTTACATGCAGATTTGAGGCAGCTTTATCATTGGCTAGGTATGATGTTTCATATTGCTAGGATTGTGGCTAGATGCCTAGAGTGTTAGAATGTTAAGGTGGAGTACCACCATCTTCATGGGATTATTTAGCCTCATGAGGTACCCAAGTGGAAGTGGGACATCATATCTATAGATTTTATTGTTGTTCTCCCTATGTCATCTCACCACGATGATGCTATCATGGTGAAAATTGACAGGTTGACCAAAGTAGCTCACTTTTCACCTGTCTGTACTACATTTACAACACCAATAGTGGCTCAGGTGTTCTTGTGAGATATTGTCAAAATCATGTCATTCCTCATAAGATCATATCAGATAGATATTCTCTCTTTACTTCATCATTTTGGAGAGAGTTCCAGGTAGCATTGGGTACCAAGATCAATTTCAGTACAACTTATCATCCTAAGATAGATGGTCAGACTGAGAGAGTCAACCAGGTGTTAGAACACATGATACACATGTATGTGATGGACCATTAGGTTAGGTGGGAGGAGTACCTACATTTAGTTGAGTTTTCTTATAATAATGGGCATCATACATCATTGGGTATGCCTCCTTATCAGGTCTTTTACGGTAGGCCCTATAGGAAACCTTTGAGTTGGGATAGGTTTGAGGATAGAGTAGTTGTTGGACCACAATTAGTCATAGAGATAGAGCAATATGTAGACCTGATTCGGCAATGCCTTAGAGAGGTCCAGGATAGACAGAAGAAGTATACAGATGCAAAGAGGACTGATCATGTTTACATGGTTGGCGATAAATTTTTCTTGAGAGTGCGGTTGCATAAGAGTCCAATTTGTTTTGAAAAGGGTTCTAAGCTCACAACTTGCTTTGTTGGACCTTTTGAGATCTTATAGAGGATAGGCCTAGTTGCATATCATTTAGCCTTTCCACCTATCCTATCACGCATCCACGATGTATTTCATGTTTCTATATTAAGGAAATATATTAACGATGAGTCTCATATTATTGATTGGGATGCCTTACAAGTGGATTCAGATGAGAATTTAGCATTGGAGCCCATTTTTATTTTGGCACACTAGATGATGCCCCTTTGAGGCTGAGATCTAGACCAGGTTATGTTCCAGTGGGATTGCTATGATGAGGTTGAAGAATCATGGGAGGACGCAACACACATGAGAGCACAATATCACCATATTTTTGATGAACTCCAGGAGGAAGCTCATGCCTAGGGGGGGGGGGACAATGTGAGGCCTCACCCTAACCCATCATAGTGTAACTAAAATTTCCACTTTTGATTATCATGATGATACACTATTTTGATATACTAGACTTATTTGGACATGGATTTGATATCATTAGATACTTTGTGATGATTTTTATATTATGTCAAGATGATGATGTTAGGATATACTTTTATACGCTTATGATTGACAGATCTTGATGTTATGATGGAAATTGAATTTTTAACCTTATGTTTTGATTTTGTATTGTCTTGTGGAATTGTGATTCGAAATGGATATGATGTAAATGGAAATATATATGCTACCTTGATTTTGCAAATGTTTTAGGATACTAGTGATAGTTGAATTTTATAAAATTCATGATGATGAGATTTAGAAAATTTGATGAGTACATGTATAGCATTAGAAAATTGAATTTCAATTTTTTTTAAAAACTTATGATGAAATTGTGAAATGTAAAATTGTTAATAAATGTGTGCTTAATGATTATCAATAATTTTTTATTGTTATATATATATGGTTTCTTTCTTGAGCTACTGATATTCTGATCAAGTGTGTAGGAAATTAACCATGGATTTAAATGTGGGGAATCAAGGATGGATCAATGTGAAAACCATGCAAAGTCAAGGTTAAATCTATGAAGAGTTGTAGCCTTGTTGTTACATGTTCTATTTTGTAAATTTAATGTTTGAATGTTTTATTATTTTGTAAATTGTATAAATGTGATTTATCTGATTAGCATGCCATGTGTGATGAAATGTGATGTGTTTTTATGTTGTGTCAATTAACACTTGTACATGTGAATTGGAATGATCAAGGGAGTTAGGGTTGGATTAGATGCTTACCCTAGAGTCACCATGTAGTGCCCCGATGTAGGGTTTCTTGTTTGAAGAGCCAAGTAAGGAGTTCCATCATGTACTCTCATAGGTCAACTCTTAGAGGGTTTTTGAGGGATTAAATGGAGCCCTAGGGGATGGTTAGGGCTAAATTTAGCTATTCTAATAGGTGCACTATGGGTTAGGGGTTAAATTCTGACCAAAATAGTGTCCAAACCTCATTTATGACCTCTCAGAAAGTATCTTCTTTGAGAGGCAAAAATTATAAAAGAGAGCCCCAATCATCTTGAAGGTTAGGTAGAGAGTTAGGTAAGAATTCCCTTTTTAGTAGAGATTTGGAGGATTTGGAGGGTTGATTTCCCACTCTCCAAACTTGGAAACTTGTAGTTGAGTTAGGAAGAATTTGGGAGATTTGGCCAAGGGAGAAAAGCTAAGGAAGGGAAAAGCTCATCCTCAACTTCATTTTGCCATTTCTTGGAGAAAGGTTGGTGCTCCTATCATGGAATACCATGTTTTATTTTATGTTATGTGTGAGAATATGTAGTGTTGTATCATGTTAGTTTTGTGATGCTTTCAAGCTTTGATTCATGGATTTTCTTGTTTTTTTTCTTCTTGTTGTTTCTTTGTTTTGTTTTGGGTGTGCAAGGCTATAATCACCCTTGGGAGGGAAGAGAGCCTTGAGGGTGAAGGGATTTTGGGAATTCCCAAATAGTGTAGAGTCTTTCCATTTTGAGGAAAGGGATATGGCATGGAGTATGGGCTCCATGTTTCCATCATATTTTTCTACACTTTTGGGGGCCATAAGGGGAGAAATTTTGTGTCTTTGAAATGGAAGGAAGGTGTTGTGTAATTTGGCCTTGTGAAGACATTTATAGTTGATCTATTGAGCCTTGTTGAAGGAATGATTACTTTTTTGTTCATGGCTTCTCCTATTTGGGTTCATTTCCACCTTCACCCCTCTTCATGGGTCCAAGGTGATCCATTGTGAAACCATGGTATTTGGGAGTTAAATGTTTTGTCATGTTATTGTTTTATGTGTTTGAAATGGTTGTTTCCCCATCCATTCTTGGTTCCCTAAGCTCAGGGGTGGCCTTGTAAAGGCCTAGGTTGGGAGGTGAGCTTCCATGGTCATTGCAAATTTTTATTGCAGGTTTTTTTCATGAAAAGGGATTGAATTTGTTAAGGTTTTAGGATCATTGCAAATGTAATAGAACTATCTCATTATATGTGTTTTCCAAATGCAACAATCTCTTGTATTTATATTGAGAATGAGCCAAGAAGAGACATGTCCCTTCATGAGACATGTCTATTCATTAATATGTAATTAATATAATGAAAATGATTATTATACACACACACATAGTATCTCTTGAGTATTATATTAATATATATATATATATATATATATATATATATATATATATATATATATATATATATATATATATATATATATATATATATATATATATATATATATATCTTCACTAGTATTGACTCATAATATTTATTCGACTGAAGCTACAAAACATCAACACTCCCTCTTAGCTAGGGAGGATAAATCAATCCAATGTCAACTCTTACGACACTTGACAACTTCAATCATATGATGTAATAACTAAAGGCATCATCCCCAAGCTGTAATCGATAGAAACATAGTCTCAATATGTGGATTGCCTCCATCGACGATTCTATCCACAAGTTCTTAGGTGGATTGCCTCCATCAGTGATTCTATCCACAAGCTCTTGAGTATTGGCCTATTAGAATGTCAACACATGACATTCACCAAATACTTTGAGTATTGGCCTATCAGAACATCAACATATGATATTCACCAAGTACTTAATAAGGTACTGGCATGCAGAATATCAACACACGATATTCACCAAATACCTATCATATATCTATACAAATAACTCATAGACTGTCAATGACATCTTACACTTAGTTGTTGATTTACAAGATATATCTATGCAAACAACGTATAGACCATCAATTTAATGACATCTAACACTTAGTTGTTTCTTTACAAGATATATTTATGCAAACAACTCATAGACCGTCAACTTAATGACATATAACACTTAGTTGTTGCATTAATTCATCATGATTTGTTTTGGTGCAGGGTTTATGTGTGAAAATTGTACCTAGCTATGGACACAACACTTCAGTAAAATATTAGAGGTTAGCAAATCAAAGAAATCTATAAATAAATGAAACTAAGATAACCAGGTGATTTACTACCTTCTAGTAGGTGCGAGTATGGTATTCTCAGATTAGACCGAGATCAGTGACAATGCAACACCTAAACGAAGGATTTAAATGATTGAAAGCAATGAAATATGAATGTAAATTAATCTTTTTTTTTTGGATTTTGAATGCAATAAGATGAAAAACTTGATATGAAACTAATCTAAAATGATTTGGAATGATATGAAAATTAATCTAACAATGATATGCTATGAATGAATGCTACGAACCCTCAAAAATAATAACAAAAATCTCACAATCACCTTGTGTGCAAGAGCTTGATTCTTCAGATGTCAATTCACCAGAGTAAGTATGCAAATTCGAGGGATGATTGATTGAAAGCTTGAGGAATCCTTTATGAGGAGCTGAGCCTTATTTTTATAGAAATCCAGGGTTTGAGGATGCATAAGAAAAACTATAAATCACTTTTGATAAACTTAGGTTGATTTTTGAGTTAACAAGAAATTAAGAATAAATAAACTCATAAAATCATGCAAAAGCAGTTTTATCTCAAAATAGAGTTTAGTTCTCTTTTTCAACTCATCATCAGATGTTGAGTTTAGAAAGTTAACAAATTGAAATTGAAAATTGATTTAAAGTTAACTGCTTTTCTGATTGTGTATGATTTAATATGAATTAATTTAATAAATAAAGTGATTTATTTTCCACTTAACTGATTTTGAATTAAAACAATTGATTTATGGGTTAATCAATTATTAAATCAAACTTTTATTCAAAAATATATTATTAAATATTGACAACTTGCTTTAATCAATTAAATAAGAATTCAACTGATTATTCATAGGATATTTTGATTTATTATCAAAATTAAATAATATAATTAGGAAAAATTAGAATTAAATCTAATTAAATAATTAAGTGGCAGAATTAAATTAATTAATTAAATATTCATCATATTCAATTAATCAACTTTAGGATAAATAATGACATTTATCGCCAAATAATATTCAATTAAAGATAATTATGATAAATTAAGAATATTCAAGGAATATTCCCCGATGGAGAATTACGATAATCAATTAGGTTTTTGATAAACTGATGTGTAGATGTGCCTTAGGTTAGGACTTTGATGTCAATTTCGATCGAATTGTTGATGTAAGAGGCTAATGAACCTATAGCCCATTTTTGGGGTATTACATTTTGCCCCTCTTTGAATTACTATGCGAAGCACAGTGGTCAAAGATTAATCTATTTTTGACGATGATGAAAGATTCTGAGAGATTAACTGATTCTGATACAGAAACTGATTTAAAAGATTTGAAGATGTTAGGTCCTGATTGACCAAAGATGATGTTAACTATAGCAAAAATGAACCAGTGATTACAAAAAAGTGTCAAAAATGCTTGATTCTGAACCTTATGATTATGAAGAAGTGACCGTCCTGACTCTAGACCTGATTGTCCAAAGGAATCGAAAGGATGTCAAATCTGAATCCTTCACTTACGAAGAAATAAGGAAATAACACTAATGAACCGTAGTTACAAAGAGCTAATACAGGTTACAAGATTAAGAGAATACTAGATTGATATGGATCTTGATGAATCTGATATGCCCCAAGTGATATGCCCCTAGCGATGAGGTATTTTGATGAATCAAAAACTAGACGTGGTTGTTGTCTTGGTAACTGAGAGAAGATTTGATTTACAGATTTGATTGATGTGCAATACCATGCCCCCTTTGGGATGAAAATCAAAATCTGACAAGAAAATTTAGTGTTGAATGGTTTAGAAGCATGTTAATTGATTTGAGAAGTGGTTATACACGTTTGAGAATGCATTCTGCATCGTTTGGAGGTCTTGGAGACCGAGTTTGACTAGGTTTGACCATTAGTTGCCCATGGGTGACCAAGTTGAAATTTTGATAATTTGATGTAAGATAATCAGTTAAGTTGAATTCTAGATTTCTGTGATGATTGAAGGTCGATTATGCAAGCAGTCAGCCGTCCTGGGTCTGAAAATTTTAAATCATGATTTTGACAATACAAATGATCTTAGATTTTGATTTTGATCCTGAAAGTGGGTTCAAAACATTGAAATTAGCCAGGGGTGCTTGCTTAGTGATCTGTTAAAAATACCTTCATGTGATACTTAGTCCTTATGATGTGTTTAGCATAGTTTTGAAGAATCATTTGAGTGTCAAGTTGATTTAGGCAATCATGAGATAAATGCAATCATGCAAAGTGCAAAATGAGATGCAAGCCTAAGACCTAGGACCTAGTCACTGATCATGTGTCGGTCATTTTCATCATTGAATTTTTATTAGGTAACTGGATAAATCTATACAACATCCACTAGTTAGGAAACTATGAAACTATGAATATTGATTTTTGCACCAAAGTCAATATAACACCCACTGGGTAGACAACCATGGACATATGAATATTGATTTTGTTTTCAGAATGTCAGATTAGATATAAGCACCAAGGAATAAATGCCAAGATGACTTGAATATCATGTCCATTTTGATATAGCAATTGGTATAAGCATCAAAACACAAATGTTGTGATGACCTAAATACGCCTTGCAAAACAAACATGTCAAACAGTTTGCAAAATTCATTCTTGTCTCCAATGTGAATTACTTGCAATCACCCTTTATCATTCACATCTTTGGATAATAGCTGTTCACAGTAGGATTGAGAAATCATTCAAAAAGATGTAAGATAGATCAAAATTCCTTGAATTTTCTAGGTTTCAATGGTTGAGGTACTCATGGCCATCCAACACGTGATGGACGCTCTTACAGACGGACACCATTTCAATCCAGAATTTCCAAAGTTATTAGATTTTCACTCAAAGTAGAAAACAAAGAAAAGATAATGCCCCTAGTCATCACTCTCTATATCCTATAAAGGACATCATCGAAGAGCTTGAAAGGACACAATATGCAAAAATCTCAATGTGAATCAATAAGCATACAAACAAGATTAAAACATGCAACAAAGATTGTTTTCGTTCGTGTTGATGTTTGTTTATGTTGTTGTAGATGCAAAATCCTTTCTAGAGAGGAGAGTGACTGACTGACTTGGATGTAGCTTCAAAGGACCCTAATTGGATATGATACATCTGAGATACTAAGGACTGTAGGATATGACTTTGATTGCCACCAAGTTTGAACATTGATAGGAGACAAACACTCTTGCCAATTGGTGTACAAACTGACTTTATTGAAACAAGGATATATATAGACTAAAGTAGACTAAAAGCTGGGAAAGACCAAGATTGCGCTGATAGATGGAGCATTTTGAACAAGTGGCACCTGTTTGCCTGGTTTTCACCATCTTGGCAGAGATTCTTATTTTTGCTACCAAGGCGCCTGTTTCCAGGTTTTCACCAAGGCACTTTTTCTTTTTCTCATTTTTTTGTATTTTTAATTTTTTTAAATTTTTTTGTACTTTTGATATTTTTTGATTTTTTTGTGATACATTAAGGTGCCTATTGCTAGGTTTTCACCAGGATGATCATTTTTTTGGACTTTTTCTGATTTTTATAATTTTTTTAGGACATTTTTGAATACTGAATACCTTAGGCGTATAATTTCTTTAGATACATAATGTTGATTGGTTCTCGGAGCTGTTCTCCTTCATTCATTGAGAGTTGATAGGCTCCAGAGCTAAAAGTAGCAGTGATTACAAAGGAACCCAACCAGTTGGGTTCAAACTTCCCTTTGCGCTCTCGATGTGATTGATTTTTAGGATTCTCTCTCAAGACTAGATCGCCAACCTAAAATTTTTTGTGTCTGACTTTCTTGTTGTAGCCTCTAGACATTCTTTTCTGATATACTCTAAGATGATCATACGCTACTTGTCTGCACTCATCTAGTAGTTCAAGTTCTTTCAACCTAGACACTCTGTAGTCATCATCAATTACTAGACCATGCATTTTGATTCTTAGTGATGGGATTTCAACCTCAATAGGTAGTACTGCTTAATGCCCATAAACTAAAGTGAATGGTGTAGCCCTAGTGGGTGTTCTGATACTTGTTCTGTAGACCCAGAGAGCTGGATTGAGCATGAGATGCCAGTCTCTTCCTATTTTATTAACTGTGTGATGCAAGATTTTCAACAGGTTCTTGTTTGAAGCCTTTTCTTGTCCATTCCCTTGAGGATAGTAAATAGATGACCAATGTTGTGTAATCTTGAATTTTGCGCATAGATCATCTAAGTCTCTGTTCTTGAATTGACCACCATTATCTATGACTATTGAATGTGGGATACCATACCGACATATGATGTAGTTCAGGATAAACATACAGATTTGCTTGCTAGTTGCTTGAGTCAAAGGGTCTTCTTCTACCCAATTTGTAAAATAGTTTGTAGCTGTAATAATATGGGTATGTCCATTAGACGAATGGGGATGTATGGCTCCGATGAGATCAAACACCCATTTTTGAAAAGGCCATTGTGTAGTAAAGGGGATAAGATCTCTCCTTGGTGCATGAATCAAGTTCCCATGGACTTGACACTTTTGAGAATTCTTTGCATACTTGATAGCCTCTTTTTCCATTTCAGGCCAATAGTACCCAGCCCTAATAAATTTTTGAGCTAGTGTTAAACCATTCGAATGTGATCCACATATACCATCATGGACTTCCTCTAATGCATATTGAGACTCGTCACATTCTAAACACCTAAGGAGAGTACCATCTAGACTCCATTTGTATAGATCATTGCCAATGATAACATATCGAGATTCTTTTTAGATAAGGTTTCATTTCTCATACCGGTTAAAGGATTCAGGAATGATTTGGTCTTGAAGGTAGGAAAATAGGTATTTTTATTTGGAAGAATCATGACCTACAATAGTGAAAATCATTTGGGTTTCTGGGCAATCATAGGCTGGGAATGACAGTGCTTCCACCAGGAACTCGTAACATAGCTCATGTTCAAGTTGTTGTAGTAGAGATGATAGCCTTGCCATAGCATCAACATCCTTATTCTCCATTCTAGGGATTTTATCAAATGTGATAGATATGAAATATTTCTTTAGATCATCTACCATGCATTTGTATGGAACTAACTTTTCATCCTTCATTTGGTATACATCATTGACTTGATGGATGAGTAGCTATGAGTCTCCATGAACATGTAGCTTTGTCACTCATCACTCAATTGCTATCTTCATGCCATTAAGAAGGGCTTCATATTCAACAATATTGTTTGTGCAAGGAAACTTTATTCTAAATGCTTTAGGTATTGAGTAACCTTGTGGTGTTAGGAATAGTATGCCTGCTCCAGATCCATTCTATGTATAGGAGCCATCAAAGAATAACTGCCATGTTCTAGAAGAGAGATTCATGATAGAGGAATCTGGGAATTCCATTTGCATTGGTGTATCATCAAACAATGGTGCATTAGCCAACTGATAAAAAATGACTTGGCCCTTGATAGCTTTTCTTTCAACATATTCAATGTCAAATTCACTTAATAGCATCACCCATTTAGCTAATCTACCTATGAGGGAAGATTTGATCAATAAGTATTTCAATGGATCTATCTTAACTACCAATTGTTTTGTATGAGCCAAAATTTAATGTCTCAGTTTCTGTGATGCAAAGACCACAGCTAGACAATCTTTCTCAATCATTGAATAGTTCTTCTCGTATGTTACCAATGCTCTACTGATGTAGTATATAGCTCTCTCCTTCTTGTTATCATCATGTTGTGCTAGTAATGCCCCTAGTGATGTATCTATAGTGGAGACATACAAAATCAATGGTTTTCCTTGAATAGGAGGCATCAAAATAGGAGGATTTTCCAAATATTGCTTGATATGATTGAATTTCTTTTCACATTCCTCGTTCCATGAAAAAGTCACACCTTTATGTAATGTTTTTGTGAAAGGCTGTGATATGTCGGTTAGATGAGATATGAAATGTCTAATTGATTGCACTCTTCCTTGTAAGGTTCTCATTTGACTGATATTTTTCAAAGGTTGCATCTCCATTATAGCCTTGATTTTAGCAAGATCAACCTCAATGCCTTTCTTTGAGACAATGTATCTTAAGAGCTTTCTAGAAGTGACACCAAAAGCACACTTTTTAGGGTTCAGTCTGAGACTAAACTTCTCCATTCTATCTAATATTTTGCTCAAGTCATTCAGATGTTTAGATCTTATCATTGATTTAGCCAAGGTGTCATCAACATAATCCTCCATAGTTCGATGCATCATATCATGGAAAATAGATGTCATGGCTCGTTGATATGTAGCACCTGCATTTTTGAGACCAAATAGCATGGCATTCCAACAAAAAGTGCCCCATGCACATGTGAAAGCAGTTTTCTCTTAATCTTCTGGAGCAATTTTGATTTGGTTATATCCAGAGAAACCATCCATTAAAGAATACATTTCAAAACCTGCAGTCATGTCCACTATCATATCGATGTTTGGTAGTGGAAAATCATCCTTAGTGTATGCTTTATTCACATCTCTGAAATCCATGCACACTCTAATAGATTTATCTAGTTTGGAAACAATCACAATGTTTGATATCCATTCAACATAGTTGATAACTCAGATGAATCCAACTTTTAGTAATTTTTCAAGTTCAGCTTTGACAAGAAGTGCTACATGTGGATGCATCTTGCTTAATTTCTATTTGACAAGTTTCACTGTTGGAGCTATAGAGAGATGGTGCATTATAAGATTAGGATCCAATCCTGGCATATCTGAATACTTCCATGTGAAGTTGAAATTCTTTTCTATTAGGAAGGTGGTTAATGCTTGTTTCTCTTCCTCTGATAGAGATTGTGCTACATGAATCAGTTGTGGTTCCTCTATTGTACCCAAGTTGATAGATCGAGTGGGATCAATCAGTACTAGAGATCTATCCTATAAATGACTTAGAAGGACATCAAATATCTCATCCTTAGGCACCTCAAACAGGTTTTCACCTTTAGATACATCTTTTATTTTTACTATTTTAGGTTTTGAGACTGCCACAAAGTGGTTTTCACCCTTAGAACTCTTTTTCTTTTTACTCTTATTCTTTTGACTGAGATATTTGATATCCAACTCCATCATGCTAATGCTCGGTTCATTGATGGAAGTCTTCATAGGTTCAATGACATTGAGATAGCATGCAAGGTCATTGTCCGATTTGAAGGTATAGATGTCTTGGTTCAGATTTTTGGACATTTGGTCGATTAGCTCTGGATGTTGGATAGTAAGCTCTAGAAGGGATTGGCTAATCATATTAACACACATGGTATTGGTATCATTGGCAATGATCTGACTCATGAAATCAAAGGTGATACTACTACTTGACATGTTTAGTTCATTAAGAGGTACAACATCATTATTGGATTCTGCTTCGAGAGTAGGTAGATTAGACTCGTTAAGTTCGCTACTTTTCTCTAGACTTACGTTGGGTGTAGGTGCATATTGGTGAATGACATCTACATGTTTTTCTATGATGAGTTCATCTTCTTCTAGAATGACTCCCCATTCATAATCATTGGATTCATCTTCTGATTATGGACCTCTAGGAAATCTAAGAACATGTGTGAAATCTAGATGGATTACCCAAGCTGGGTTTCCTTCAGATTCTAATTTGAATTCATACTCATAAGATTCTATCTCAGAATCACTGGTGTGTTCCTCTTGGTTAGATTCAAGATCAGTCAGTTCTTGTGTGGTGACTGTCATTTGTGCAATAGTAGGTTCATGTGTTTCTACTACATTGATCCTTTTTATTGTCTCATCTTCATCTCTGAGCATGTCTAGGATGTCTTTAGAAATGTGTTCATAGGGAAAAACATCTATAGTATCAGTATCATCACTATCACCCTATTTGTTTTCCTCTACTTCATTGTTGTGCTCTTCTAGCTCTATTTGTTCTATTACATGAGAAGAGTTACCTTTGAGATAGAAGGGTTTCTTTCTATAGCCTAGGCCTGTGGTATCTTTTTTAGGTCAACCCACATGTGCAATGGGTCCCATGAGACCTTTTCCTCTCACTCCTAGGGGTCCTTTGCTAGGATATCCCATTTTAGCTATTAGTTTATCCCCTAGCCCATATGAATTGGAAGGAATTTTTGGTGTTTTAGAGTCACATGCTTGAACAGTTTGGGATTGGGACTCATCTTTGTATAGCCATGTGAGTATAGCTTCATCCTCTTCAAATTCTTGTTTGGACACTTGCTCTATAGTAAAATTCCCTTTATAGGTAGTAAGAGGTTCCTTAGATTCTTGTTTTGGCTGTTTTAAAGATTGTCCATAAGATTTAGGTGAGATGGGGAGAGATGTCAGAGATAGGACTGGTTCCATAGTATATTCTCCCATGCCTTTGTCTTTTATTTTGACTTCCTTTGCAATTTATTCCATCTTGGATGTAGATGCCATGTCTATTTTCTTAGTGGAAGATTCTCTGTTATTTAGAACAAGTTTGTCAGCACTCTCTTTCAATGCATTGCAAGTTGTAGATATGTCAGTTGGAATGGTCACCTCTACTCCTTCATAAGGAAATTTAAAACACTGATGGTATGTGGAAGGAATAGCTCACATTTCATATATCCAGGGTCTCCCTAGGAGAATTTTGTAAGCCAAAGGTAGATCAAGAACTTGACATGTGATGTATCTAATAACTGGCCCTGTTCTGATAGGTAAGACAATTATTCCTTTGGAAGATCTTTCTTGCTCATCATATGATTTGATAGTTATCAGTTATCTGTCAAAGTTGAAGAGAGGAATAAGAAGGGAGACTCCAATAATAGGGGTAGAGGCAAAGGTAGAGACCAAGTGGGTCACCGAGGTGGTTATCAAGGCATGGGTAATGAGCAGAGAAACCAAGGGGAATACAAGCTAACTGAGCATGGAGGTGAAACCAATCCAATAGGGGGTCATTCTAGAGGTAAAGGTACATAAGGATGCCATAATAAAGGAAGAGGTACAAGTAGGAGAAACTCATACTTTGCAAGTATGAAGTGTTACAACTATGGCCAATTGGGTTACCCAGCTTATAGGTGCCTTGATAAGCCTACATCTTCAAATAGTTGAAAGAGGATTGCATAATCTCATGAAGACACAAAAAGTGTCAAGACACCTGAGGTTGACCATATTGAATCATAAATAGGAGAAAATCTGATGTTCAAAAGGATTTTGATCAAATAGCCGATTAAGGATGAACCCAAGCATAGGAGAGCTTTGTTTAGGACGAGGTGTAAAATCCTTGGCAAAGTGTGTAAGGTGATTGGGGATTTAGGTTCCACTGAAAATATAATATCAGAAGAGGCTATGAACAAGCTAAAATTGGAGAAGATCCCTCATGTCAATCCATACAAGGTGACATGGCTGAATAATGTATGTGACTGAATGTGACCTCTAAATCAGGCACAACACAACATGGTCATTATTCACTTGATAGAATTCGGGAGAGAGTATGGAGAACTCAATCCAAATTCCATGGTGAGGCGACCTGTTGCCTCCTATGTGAATGGGGTGTTTGAATACTCTCAGAACAAGAGCCAACAGCCGGGAGACCAATTCAACAATGGAGGATTTCCAAGAAGCAATAAAGATGAGCAAGAATGCAATTAAGCTAAGATTAAGTGCAATTTAATCTAAGAATGAGGATGCAATTAATCTAAGAGCTTGAAAATAAAGATGAGATGCAACTTAATCTAAGAACTTGAAAGAAATATGATATTAAACTAAGAACAAATAAGCAAATTTAGTCTAAAATGTGATGCAAAGATTATACTAATAATGAAAAATTAAACTAGATAATGCAATAAAAGAGCTTTGAAAATAATGAGATATGAGACTAAAAAATGCTATAGTGTAGATGCTCTCAAAAATTGCCCTCTTGAATGAGAAAAAGAGGTTCATTAAATAGACCAAGCCAGAAGAGGAATGAAGAGTTTCTTGATTTGAAACGGTGGACTCTTCATTCCTAATTGAGACAAAAAGACAATGAATTATTTAATTAAAAGAATGGAATTTGCCACATGTGGGGAGTGACCTTTCGAGTAATTTGAATTATTAAATTCAAATAAAGAGATGTCCATTCAATTAACTAAATATTTATTAATTCCTTTCAAGGGTATTTAGCTAAAGGGGGTGGAGTTTAATTTAATTAGAAAGCACATAGGAATTTACAATTAAATTAATTTATCATAGGGGTAATTTAGCTAATAAAGTCAAAGACTTAGGAATTAATTTTAGTGTTTGATTATTGCAATTTATGGTCTTTGCAACTGACATCAAGTCAAATTAAGTCAGGTATGAGGGAGAAAATTGCCTAGGGAACTAGGACTTTGGTGATGTAAAATTGAGATAATGCACCAAAATTGATGAAATTAAATAGGTGCCAATTTTGGGGTATTACATTTGCCCCTCTTTGAATTGATGTGCGAACAGCGCGTTGATTCAAAGAATAGTCTGAAGTGACAGATGAAAGCAGATCAAAGCATGAATTTTTCGAAGTCTAAGTTAGATTGCGAAGACAGCGATCTTAGAAGAGAACCAGAATCAGGGTTAGATTGCCCCAATACCAATTGATGAAGATGCAGATTTAGGACTATCTCCGAATCAGGGTTAGATTGCCCCAATACGAAGCTTAGTCCTCCGAGACCCAGGTTAGATTGCCCAGATAACAGTCTAAAAGAGATTTTGAGAGTCATCTCCAGAACGAAGCTTGACTCCCAGGAATTAGGGTTAGATTGCCCCAATACCCAAAAGATTTCAAGAACCATCTCCAGAATGAAGAATGATCCTCGAGGATCTGAGTTAGATTGCTCAGATACCTAAGAGATAGATTTCCAGATAACAAGATGCGAGGCGTGAAGATGCCCCTAGCAATGAGGACTGATGATTCAAATCAGACTGATTCAAGAATAGATTCGACAAGATTCAAATGATGTAATCATCCTGCCCCCTCGGGAGTGAAATGGAAAGATGACATGTCAGAAGGATGATAAACAACAAGAGATTATAGAGCAAAAGCAATTAGACTAGATTCGCGAAGCTACAGAAGTGAAACGGAGCAAAGCAGAGGTCCTGTTGACCAAGTTTGACCATAGTTGACTAAATTTGACTTGAGTTGACTTGATGAAAAGAAGAAAAGATTTGAGAACATGATGCAAAGATGAGGATCTGGCAGGAAGATGACACCAGAAGGCTGACTGCACAAGCATCCGATCCAGAAGGAGTCCAATATTTAAAACGCGATTTTGAGCCACTTAGAGATGTCAGATTTCAATTTCGATCCCGAAAATGGATGCAGCCAAGATGAGACTAGGAAAAAAGATGAGAACCTTTGATGAGCAGATCTAGAAGAAAGCAATCAAGAGAGCAACAAGAAAGCACTCCAAATGCAAGCCTAGAATGAAAGATGCAAGTCTAAATGCAAGCCTAGGATGAACAAATGCAATCCTCCGGACTTGGCTGTTGGACTCATCGTATTTATCATCATTGAGTTCTTTTAAGTACAGGACAATCGCAAGATGCCATACAATTCTCCCCAACATGAGAATATGAATATGACATAAGTCTTAAATTTGTCGGAATGAGGTGTAAGCATTAAGGCACAAGAAGCTAGAATGACCTGAACACCTATTCCTTTTAATCTAGCAAGTTAACATAAGCATCAAAGCACATTTGCTAGAATGACCAGAATGTCTCTTGCAAACAAACACACCAAGCACGTAGGAGTTCCTTCTTTTGCCAAAGATTGCTCACAGTGACCCTTACGTTCACTTAACAGGACGAGCGTTTACAATTTCATCAGTAGCAGAAAGAAGTCACTCAAAAGACAAGGAGAAGAACCAACCTCACCAAAGCATCCATATAAAGGAGTCGAGGTACGTATGGCCATCCAATACAAGATAGAGGCTCTTATAGATGGACACCCCTCTTAAATGAATTCTTTGGATCATTGGAACTAAACCAACAAGCAAAAAGCAAAGAAAGCAAAGCAAACAAACAAGCACTCAAAGAAAATAAAGCTCAGCAAGCCTCAAAGGAATACACATTTAGTTTTAGTTTCAGTTTAAGTTCGTGTGCAAGCGGATTGAAGTCGATTCGGAAAGATTACGTTCGAAGTCTCAATGAGATAATGACAGTAGGCAGACGTAATGAGAATCACTGGTGATTGATATAAGGGAGAAAGGTCCCCAAAGTGAGAGGTCGAATGAAAGCTAGGTATCCGCAGGCAGGCATAGCGAGAACCACTGGCGACCAATGCTCAAAAAAGAGTTTCCGAAAGTGATAGGACAATGCCCCCTAGACCAGGCAGGTGCCCCCAAGCGTGAACCAGTTCCAATCCATGAAGAGTCGAGGAAAACTCAAAGATAAGTGCATGAGCTAGCAAACCAAAGCAGGAAACAAACTAAAGCAGGAAAGCAGGAAAACAAACTAAAGCAGGAAAGGAAGGAAACTAAAGCAGGAAACTAAGAGCCAAGTGATGCTGAGATGAGATGTTACTTCAGGAAAACAAGAGGCGCCTGTTTACCAGGTTTTCACCATCTTGGCAGAGATTCTATTTTTGCTACCATGATGCCTGTTTACCAGGTTTTCATCAATGGCACATTTTTCTCTTTTTCAATTTTTTTGTACTTTTCTCTTTTTTTGCTTTTTTTTGTATTTTTTGAATATCTCAATTTTTTTTGTATTTTTGAAATTTTCTATTTTTTTTGTATTATCAAGGCACCTGTTTACCAGGTTTTCACCAGGATAATAGATACATCAAAGCACCTGTTTGCCAGGTTTTCACTAAGATGATCATTTTTTCAGGACATTTTGCAATTTTTAGGATTTTTTGCAATATATCAATTTTTAGGATTTTTTCAGGACCAATAAATATGTACATGAGCACATAGAGAATGTCGGCTATAGAACTTCTTAGAAGAAGAGCATTGATGGGCTCTTTGAGTTTCTCTCCTTTAGTAGGAATCTCTGAGAACAAAGTCATTTGTAGTAGTAGCCAGCTGAGAAGTTGCAGAATCATAACTAGATGTTGTAGCAGTAATAGGAGAGCCAACCAGTAGTGTCCAACCATCAAGATACCCATAGTCAAGGAAAGATCACCTAAGTGAGACCCACAAATATCCTCATGGAAACATCTTAACTCTTCGTCAAATTTCCCATGCTCTAAATGCTTAGGGAGAGTACATTCTAGATTTCTCTTAGTCATGCCATTAGCAATGAGGAGATGCTGATCTGCACTTTGGGACAAGGCAAGATGGAGTGAAGAGGGTAAAGTATGAGAGGCAAGGGCGATGGAATGGAGGGAAGCATGAGAATTTTGGAAGCTTTAATGGCAACTTTGATCTTTCCTTTCTTTGGAATCCACATAGCTTTTGAATTTTTTCTTCTTTACTTTGAGGTGCTTTTGATGACAATGCCTATAGAATGGATTTCGAGATCCATTTTTTATTTTATTTTCTGGCTTTTGATTGTCTTCTTCTTTTTGAGGACCTTTGCGGTCTTTTGAACACCTTTGTTTCTTTCCTTTCTTCGTAGTCACATGTCGATTAGATGGGACATGGTGACCTTGAGATATAAGTGGATTCTTGTTATTTTTATTTTTATGTTGCACATCCAAGTTACTTCCAAAAGACTCGGGAATGGTGGATGAAAGAGGTTTATATGACTGGTTCAGGTGGAGAGGTGGAAATGGAAGTGGATGGGCCACTTTTCTGGGAGATGAAGGGGGAAGAAAAATCGATGGGATGGGCTCAAGTGCAAATATATCAGTATCATCCTCATCATTCATGAATGCATCAGGTAGATCAAGAAAGTAATCTTCCATAGAGCGTTGTTGATTGCGAGTCATCTTAGAAGAGTCAGATAAGTTTGGAGGAATATTATGTGAGCCTAACCAAGATGGTCTATTCCAAGAGTCAGGTCCCCTTTCAGTTGGTAAGAGTGCATGAATAGGAACCATTTCAATTCTAGATCTACCAATATTCCATGAAGCTATAACAAAATGGGGTCTCAGATACCCATGATTTGTTGGAGCAGTAGAAGTATAGCTTGGAGTAGATGGCCTAGGAGCCATAGGAATGATCTCCACAGGAGGGTGGAAAGGATCATCATCAATAGCTTGATCTGGAGGATCATAAATTTCTCCTCGTTCTGAGTTTTTAAGACTAGCATATAGGTGCATAGCATCAACTGGTATTTCTGTAGTAGCATCTGATATGGAGTCCCATTCAGCTAGAGACATAGTCAGAGGTAGATTTTCTTCATTGTTGTCATCTAACATAGGAAGTGTTTCTTCAATAGTAGGATCTTGTTCAGTAGTAGAAGCAGCAAAGTAATCTAGAATAGGCATATCTTGAGGCATACCCAAGAGAAGAGAAGCATCCAATAGTTTCTCCCAGTCAGTATGTGTATCATTGGAATCGGCAGTAGTAGGATTTTGTTCAACAGTAGAAGTGGTAGAACAATCTAGAATAGGCATACCTTGAGGCATACCAAAGATAAGGGAAGCATCCAATAGTTTCTCCCAACCAGTATGTGTGCCATTAGAGGCAGTGACATATTCAGTAGTAGCTGCAGTAGTAGAAATCTGTTCAGTAGAGTGTATAAAATCCTCCTGGTGAGGACCAAGATCATGTTCCTGAAGCACTTGAGAAGGTAGATAAGACTCTTTCTGGTAGTTTGAATCAGAATTTTGAACATTCAAAGATCTTTCATATGTCATATGCTGAATCTGTGTTTCTTCATTATCTGAATCCTTACATGAGTGAAAGCTGTAGCTAGGTTGGTCACGCTCATAGCTCTGATAGCCAATACCAAATCTATCTTCAGAGGGTTCCTCATAGGAATGTGGAGATGGAGGGAGAGATGTCAAAGACAAGATAGATTCAATCTGATATTCCCCCATGCCAATATCTTTGATCTTCAAGGTCTTTTCTATTTCTTTGAGCTTAGCATCATAGAACTCAATGGACTCTCTATTGGCAGGAACAAAGCTGTCTGTTGTTTGGGTAAGCATCTTAGCAGAGCAAGTATTTAGGCTAGCACTATTGTTAATGAGGACGCGGGGGATATGCTTGGGACCTTCCATAACTTCAGTGTGTAGGAGAGCATTATGTGGGTGGCTCAGCAAGTGATCATCTTCTTCAGAGAAGGATAAATAATGAGGTGAAGTCAAGTGACCCACCATAGATTGAAACTGGTCGAGATTGAGATCTTTGGGGACATTTTCCTTAGTGAGGGCTTTATCCATAGATAGTTTTGGTCTGGATGTCGAAGGTTCAGGACCTTTGAGAACAATCTTTGCATGAGATCGAGGGATAGTGTTCGCACAAGCTAGAGATTTTGTGGAGTTATAAGAGGGAGATGCAGGGCCTCGCAAGACAAAGGGAGTTTTGGGTTTAGGAGTATCCTCGCTCCTTGGAGCAATGATCATGTCACAGTGAGAGATCCAAGGTTTGTTTCTAGCAAATCTGGAAGGTGGTTGAGCTTCTATTGTAGCCTTCTCAGTGGCATTGACTATTTGCATGCTAGAGCTAAGATTAAAGACAGACTTTGAGGGTTTTGGCATGTTAGAGCTGAGATTGAAAACCAACTTTGAAGGTTTTGGCATGTTAGAGCTGAGATTGAAAACCAACTTTGAAGGTTTTGGCATGTTAGAGCTGAGATTGAAAACCAACTTTGAAGGTTTTGGATCTCCCATCTTGTTGGTAGTATTATGAGAGATCGTGAAAGAGTTGATAGGTTCAAAAGAATCAATAGGTTTGATTTTAGAAAGTGACCCTTCAGAGTCTTGCTGGTCTTGAAACAATGGGTTATAATATTCTTGAAATAATAAGTCAGACTGTATCTGAAACAATGGATTGTAATGCTCTTGGAATGAGGAGGAATGTGAGGATTCCTCACGAAGTTCAGATTTCATAAAAAATTTAGGATGACCTATGTCTTGATTACAAGGTTTACTTTGATCTTGATCAGCGTTCTGAACGGGATAAGTCTTGCCACTTCGAGTCGTGACAGTCATAAACGAAGATGTAACGAGCAAAGATTCGGGATAAAGCTAGACTCTGTCTCAAAGATAATGAAAGGAGATAAATGGCTAGAACAGCCAAGATGCAAGATGAACCTGGTATGAATTGTCAAAAAGAGATGGCTAGAACAGCCGAGATAAGACAATCGTAATGCAAGGTACAAGAGCACAATGAGATAAGGTAGACTAATGAGAGACAATATGAGACAAAGCAAAGATCGATCGATTCCTAACTCGGGACAACTAGTTTCTGACGGTGAACGACAGGAAAATAGAAAAACAAATCATGGACAAAAGGCAGATTGGATTTATGTCATTGATCAAGCACATAAGATAGCAATCAAGGAGTTCAAGAAAACAGTCTTCAAGCAATGGGCAAGGGACAAAGCAACCTTGCGCATGAACATGAATAGTGACTTAGTATTTCTACTCCCTAAGGACTCTACTTGTGTATGTTCTTGAGAATGTTTTAGCAGGCACTTAAAACACAACAACATCCTAGCAAGTTGTCTACAAGGATATACATGGCTTTTCTAAAGGGAGTCCTCAATATACGCAAGGTACGTGAGGCACAAATCCGTAGATGAGAAGAATTAGAAATCACACAGCCGGGGGGAGACGGTAACCCAAATCTCCTCCTTCACTTCTCAAAGGTATAAAGTTCTTTGAGGCTTAGCCAAGAGTGAAATCTAACTCATTCCCAAGAGAGGTGTCTTTGGATTCACCTCCCGATATTTATACTCCGCCGGAACACGGGAGTTAAGGTCATCCCTTGAGGTGATGAAATCCCCAAGCAGGCCTTCTAGAAATGAAAAGTAAGTAATTCTCTATCAAAAAGTATTGAAAAGCACTAAAGGTGGAACACTTAACCCTTCAAGTAAATGTGAGGTGAGTCCACAAAGTGGTGCATTTAACTCCTCACACAAACTCAAAGTGAGTCCACACCCTAGAAAATAAGTGAGTTCCAAAAAGCACAAAAGGGTTGCCAAGTGGAACAATTAACGCTTCTTTCCTATAGACCCCTCCCCTTTAATGTGGCGCTGGGATTGCAACCACAGGGCGGAAATGAGGGGCCGGCGGATTAGCGAGTCCAATAACCCAAGATAGCAATCTAGATCAATCACAAGTAATCTAAGACTGCTAATCAATACTACTCATAAGTGCAAGAGGGTTTGAATCATGGAATATTTAACTTTCCAAGTAAACATGAAGTGAGTCCACAAAGTGGTGCATTTAACTCCCTATGTAAACAAGGAATGAATCCATGCCCTTAATCACTCAATGAGATATTTGATATTGGAACCAAGAATTACTTAAGGTTTAAACACAAGCATTCACTTACACAAACTTGAATGAAAGAAAATCTATGTTCATTCATTTCCCATTAAGAGCATCAATTGAAATGTGTTCTATGAAAGCACGTAAACACTCAAGCCAAACACATGAGATGTTCAATTTTAATCCCAAAGTCCAAATGTTGTAGAGATGAAACAAAGTACCTCAAGTCCAATGCTTTATTTTAAACATTTTCCATGAAAGCAAAAGCACCTTCAAAACAGCTTGTTAGACCCACAAGATTAGCAAAATCAAAAATCAGATAATCTGCAAGAAAAATAGCTCATCAAATGGTAAAATCTGATAATGAAACCAACATGGTTGGAATAGTCTCGGAAAGACCTTTCCAACAATATATCATACTTAAACTTTTGAGACCATTTGTGAAAATTTCAAAAAAAAAATGGGTGCCTGTTTTCCAGAGTGGCACGGATTTGAAAACGCTAAAAATTTCAAAAATTTCAAAAAATTGAAAATAGCAAACAAAACTAACAAATCTAAAATCTTGACCTCTGTCTGTCACAGAATTTCGCGCGAGACAGTACAAAGGGCCGCGCGAGATAGTACCAAACCACGCGCGAGACAATACCAAACCGCGCGCGAGAAAGCACAAGCTCGCACGAGAATGTATGAAGGTTCACGCGAGAATGTATGAAAGCTCGCGCGAGAAAGTACTCCAATCCGTGCGAGAAAGTGCAGGTCTGAGGCGAGATAGTTACAATCTCGCGCGAGAGAGTACCATAGGGGTGAAACTTCGCGCGGGACGCTCTGGATTCTCACGTGAGGCTCTGTACACAAACAGTACGGACACACAGCAGAGAAAAATTTCCTGTCAGAAAAAAATGATAATGAGGCCAGAAATTGATCTTTCTGTTCCACGGTGGGCGCCAAAATGTATGTGACTGAATGTGACCTCTAAATCAGGCACAACACAACATGGTCATTATTCACTTGATAGAATTCGGGAGAGAGTATGAAGAACTCAATCCAAATTCCATGGTGAGGTGACCTGTTGCCTCCTATGTGAATGGGGTGTTTGAATACTCTCAGAATGAGAGCCAACAGCCGGGAGACCAATTCAACAATGGAGGATTTCCAAGAAGCAATAAAGATGAGCAAGAATGCAATTAAGCTAAGATTAAGTGCAATTTAATCTAAGAATGAGGATGCAATTAATCTAAGAGCTTGAAAATAAAGATGAGATGCAACTTAATCTAAGAACTTGAAAGAAATATGATATTAAACTAAGAACAAATAAGCAAATTTAGTCTAAAATGTGATGCAAAGATTATACTAATAATGAGAAATTAAACTAGATAATGCAATAAAAGAGCTTTGAAAATAATGAGATATGAGACTAAAAAATGCTATAGTGTAGATGCTCTCAAAAATTGCCCTCTTGAATGAGAAAAAGAGGTTCATTAAATAGACCAAGCCAGAAGAGGAATGAAGAGTTTCTTGATTTGAAACGGTGGACTCTTCATTCCTAATTGAGACAAAAAGACAATGAATTATTTAATTAAAAGAATGGAATTTGCCACATGTGGGGAGTGACCTTTCGAGTAATTTGAATTATTAAATTCAAATAAAGAGATGTCCATTCAATTAACTAAATATTTATTAATTCCTTTCAAGGGTATTTAGCTAAAGGGGGTGGAGTTTAATTTAATTAGAAAGCACATAGGACTTTACAATTAAATTAATTTATCATAGGGGTAATTTAGCTAATAAAGTCAAAGACTTAGGAATTAATTTTAGTGTTTGATTATTGCAATTTATGGTCTTTGCAACTGACATCAAGTCAAATTAAGTCAGGTATGAGGGAGAAAATTGCCTAGGGAACTAGGACTTTGGTGATGTAAAATCGAGATAATGCACCAAAATTGATGAAATTAAATAGGTGCCAATTTTGGGGTATTACAAATAAAGGGTAGAGTGTATTGGTGAATGAGCAGACTTGGGTGGAGTTTTCTATTGTAGGGTATAAGGAAAAGCTACTTTGTGATGTGTTGCCTATGGATGCATGTCACTTGTTGTTAGGTGGGCATTGGAAATTTGATAGGAGTGCAATGTATGATAGAAAAGATAACTCCATATCTTTCAAGAAAGATAACAAAACTTTCAAGATTCAGTCCTTGTTAGAAGAGGATGAATCTCAATCCAAGACTCCTAGCATATTGATGAGTGGAAGGAAAGAGTTCATCAAAGCCCTCAAGGATAAGGATAGTGATGAGTATGCTATTCTACTCAAACCCAAAGAGGAGGAGAAAACCAAAATAGAGCCATTCCCATCAGCAATCCAAGATTTACTTGAGAAGTACAAAGACATAGTTAGTGATGGTACACCTGCAACATTACCTCCTAGGAGAGTGATAAGTCATCAAATAGACTTTGTACCAGGTGCATCATTTCCTAATAAGGCAACTTACAAGCTCACTCTAGAGAAAAACTTGGAGGTGGCTAGACAAGTGCAAGAACTTTTGGATCAGGGGTTGATTAGGAAGAGCATAAGACTTTGTGCAGTCCTAGTTGTGTTGGCATCATAAAAAGGTGGGAAGTGGAGGCTTTGTACAGACTCAAGAGCCATAAATAGGATCACAATACGGTATAGGTTCCCCATACCTAGAATTGAGGATTTAATGGACTGTCTTGGAGGGGCAATGTACTTCACCAAATTGGACCTTAAAAGTGGATCCCATCAAATTAGAATCAAGGATGGAGATGAGTGGAAGACAACCTTTAAGACCACTGATGGGTTGTATGAGTGGAGAGTTATGCCATTTGGCCTCTCAAATGCACCTAGAACATTCATGAGGCTCATGAATGAAGTGCTTAAGGATTTCATAGGGATATTTGTGGTAGTGTATCTAGATGATATACTCATTTTTAGTAAGACAACAAAAAAGGATTTAAAACATGTGGAGATGGTCCTACAAAGGTTGTAGGAGGAAAAGTTATCCATCAACCTAGAAAAGTGTGATTTTTTCAAACAAGAGCTTGTTGATTTGGGGTTTGTAGTATTCCATGGATCATTTAAAATGGATCCAAGTAAGGTGGAAGCTATCTTAAGTTGTCCTACACCAACCACAACAACATAGGTAAGGAGATTTCATGGGTTAGCTCAATTTTACAAAAAGTTCATAAGGCAATTTAGTGGTATTTATGCACCAATGGTGGACACTATCAAAGGTGGTCTCAAGAGCAAGTTTAAATGGACTTCTACAATAGATCAAGCATTCAAAAGGCTGAAGGAACAAGTAGCAACACAACCTATCCTTAGGCTGCCTAGCTTTGAAATTTTTTTCACATTGGAGTGTGATGCTAGTGGAATGGTAGTAGGAGGTGTGTTAAGCCAAGAAGGTAGAGCAGTAGCCTTCTTTAGTGAGAAAATAAATGAAGCTATGAAGAAATACCTTTCTTATGATTTGGAGCTGTATGTTTTGGTAAAATCTCTAAGAAAGTGGAGACATTACTTGCTACCAAAGGAGTTTGTGGTGTTTACTGACAACCAAGCCCTTAGCTACATATACACACAAGAAAAGTTGAGCAATAGACATCTAAAGTGGATGGAGCATCTTCAAGCATTCACTTTCACAATCAAGCACAAAAAGGGGTAGTTGAATAAGGTTGCAGATGCACTGAGTAGGAGGTTGCTAACCATCCAAGAAGTGTAGCTAAGTAGCATTGGGATAGAGAGTTTCAAAGACCTCTATAAGGATGATGAAGACTTTGGTGAAGCCTTCAAGGTATGCTCTAATTTTTAGAATCATTTTCATAGAAAGTTTTTTTATTTTACTTTGCAAAGTGGTTTTTTGTTTAGGGGAAATCAGTTATGTGTTCCCAAGGGATCCATGAGGGAAAACCTCATATAGGATAAGCATAATGGCAGCTTGAGTGGTCATTTTGGGGTGAACAAAACCATAGATCTTGTGGAAAGGTTTTACCATTGGCCAAAGCTGGTTAGGGATGTAACGAAGTATGTTGAGCAATGTGTAGTGTGCATGAAGGCAAAAGGAGGATCTAGCAATGCAGGTTTGTACCAACCTCTACCAATTCCAAATAGACCATGGGAGTGTGTGAACATGGACTTCATTGTGGGCTTACCCAAGACAAAGCATGGTCATGACAACATTTATGTTGTGGTAGATAGATTTAGTAAGATGGGGCATTTTATACCTTACAGGATTACACATGATGCTAGTAACATTTCTCATTTGTTCTTTTAAGAAATTATAAGGATCCATGGACTATCCCTCAACATTGTTTCAGATAGGGATGTAAGGTTCATGAGCCACTTTTGGAAAACATTGTGGAGTAGGTTGGGTACCAATATCTCATTTGGTTCAGCTTAGCACCCTCAAAATGATGGCCACACTGAGGTGGTTAACAAAGTCTTAGGAAAATTTTTGAGGTGCCTAACTAAAGAGTATGGGTAGACATGGAATGTGGTTGTTCCCCAAGCATAGTATGCATACAATGATAGTATGAACATGACTACCGGCAAGAGTCCCTTTGAGATTGTTTATGGGATGCACCCAAGGGGTGTATGTGAGCTCAAAGACCTTGGAGCCATGGAGTATAGGAGTGGTCATGCTGAAGACTTCACTTAAACAATGAAGGAAATCTAATAACAGGTTAGGAAGAACATCCTAGAATCAACTCAAAAGTTGAAGTCCAAAATAGATGAGAAGAGAAAGAATATTCAATTTGAAGTAGGAGACAGTGTCATGGTTCATTTGAACAAGTTAAGGCTGCAAAAAGGCATGTCTACAAAGTTGTAGATGAAGAGGATAGGTCCCTGCAAAGTCCTAGCCAAATATGGGGCTAATGCATACAAGCTAGACCTGCCAAGTGGACTGAACATCTCCTCGGTCTTCAATGTATCTGATTTGATCAAATTCAAGGGTCCTCTCACTGAACTAAATTTCAATAGTGTAGAGATTCATTCTGATGTAGAACCTCATGCACTACCTCCCAAAGTGCAACTAGAAGCAGTGAAGGTCTTAGACTCAAGGTTCAAGAAGCCCACTAGACATAAGGTGTACATGGAACACCTCATTGAATGGAGGAACAAACCTAAATCAGAGGCTACATGGGTTGAAGATGTAGACTTCAAGAAGCTTGGAATCTTAGAGGACATCTTAGTCACATGAGTGACTTAAGCTTTTTGTTTGTGGGGGAGTATGGTGCAGGGCACCTAGGTATGGCTACTTGATTACCTAGGGTCTCTAGTTTGATTTTTGGCTTGTAGTGGCCTTAGCCAAGCCACTAGTGCAATAAGGAGACTAGTTTCTCTCTTAAGTGTTTTGGTTAATTGTTAGTCCTTTCTTGGTTTCCCTAAGTCTTAGGTGAGTCTTGTTGAGTTAGGTTGAGTTAGATATGGCTAACTTAGCTAGAGTTGTCAAATAGTGGAAAATGTTGTAAAAGGTTGAAAAGTGCCTCTTTGATGTTTTCAGAGGTTGATTATGGTCTTAAGGAACTTAGAATGGTTTGTAGTAAGTCACACAAGGGTGTGACCAAGTGGTTGGCTTAGCCACCAAAATTTGTTGTGACAACTTTGAAAGTTGTCATGACAACATTTCTTAAAAACCTAGGAAATGGCTCTAGAAGGGCCAAATCCCAACACAAAGCTCTAAACACATGGGATTGGGTATATATTGTTGAAAAACCCTAATTATGAGCATTGGGAATCATGCAGTATGGAAACCAAGCCCTGGAGTGAGTTTTTGCTGTGTAATCTTTGTGAGGAATGAAAGACTAGTGTGTAATAGAGCTTGAAAATGGATTGATGGAGTGACTGTAACTATTGCATGTGTTAGATTAGGATATTATCTGATTATTAGTAGTGGTAGTGGATCATTTTGATAGTTTTAAGTATTATTTTTTAAATCTTTTGTTCTCTGGCCTGTCTTGGGTTGGTCCAGATAGAGGTTTATAAAATGGAGTGCTAGGTCACTCTCTCACCATACAAATTGTACAACCCTCTGGGATCTATGACTAGACTCCTTGTACTATATGATTTTGCAAGGATGGGCCCTAGAACGCATGGGAGCTATTTTTAATGTGATGCCCTAGGAGAGCTAGGAGTGCATGGCTAGGGATCATAGTGTGTTGCAAAGCTATGGAGAGCGATTGAAAGCATTCATTGCTTCAATACAATTAGCATGTGGAGAGGAGGCCATATGTGTTAGGAAGCATCTCCAATAATGAGAATCTTTGGTGGAAGGTTTGAGCATGAGGAATATCAAACCCTCATTGATTCAGTCAGGAAACAAGCAAACCCTTATTTTTAGCCCTATTTCTAGGAAACCCCTATATGGTCAAGTTGGAGGAAGGAGACTAGAGGAATATAAAAGCCCTTCCAAAAGGGTACTAAAATCTTCAATTCTTTGTGTGCCTTGTTTGGAGTGTTTTTGAACTAGAATCCAAAAGGTGTCCAATTAGGCCTACTAGCCTTGTAGCCTTTTTGGAGCAGTCAAAAAGGAAATTCTTGATAGCGATGGGGTTGGCCTTGAAAGAAGTTGAATCAAACATAATTCTAGACCATATTCTAAATTAAGTAACCCTCCTCTCCATTTGAGGTTTAGCAAAGACAAAATCCATACTTTGAGGATGATGGAGCTAGAAGGCAACTATGGAATGAAGTGGTGAAGAGAGCTTCATTCAAACTTTGGTGTTGCGAGTTGAATAGGAAAAGGATTGAGATTGTGAATCCTTGTAGGGGTACTAGGTTAGTGTCCTATAGGCTAGTGATATAGCCTTGTGTGATCCTAGAAGAGGCTAGGATAGAGCCAGCAAGACTTGTGTTACACCATGTTTCAACATTATAAATAATGTATATCATGAGTTAAGTTATTGTAAGATCATCACCTTCCAATAACTTCTACAAATACAAGTGATAATCATTTGTAAGTCATCACTTCCTCATGATTTACACAAGGGGAAGGCCCATTAAAAACATTCATGATTCATTAGTATAATAATCAATTATATCAAGTTTACCTCAAAAGTGTTTCACCTTCAATAGTTAACTCCCTCTCAATCAATATGATCAAGATTGTCACAAGTTGACTAAACCATTTGCTCCCTCTGAAGCTCAAGTTTATCAACTTCATGACCTCTTTTGAAATGTCAGACTCCCTTTGCATCTAGTCTCAATCATCAATTCATTTTCAAGCATCAAGTTCTTTCTCCATTGAATGCAATTATCTTTTACTTCTATCCTCAAGGTATGTCAGAGAGAGGTTAAAAATAGCTCACTAAACTATCTCAACCGAAAATACCAATGGTAGAAGCATACAAGATTTTACTAACCAATAGTATAGCATGAATTACAAACTCAAAAACTATGTGCATTAATAAAACTTGAAATACTTATCTTTTATAAATTTCAAGTATTTCATTGTGTAATGTGAGCCCATATAGAAAATATCATGCAAATTTACAGAATGATGTCATCATTCTCAAACATTACTATAATTCTTCACATGAACTATATTTAATATCCAAAGGTTCTATACACTATCACAACCTTCAATCTTATTAGATCTCCCTTCAAGTGGTTAGGCTTTTAAAGAAGGAACCTTGCTCTTATTCAGATTATTTTTTTCATAGACCTGTACATAGTCGGTCATAACTTTTGAACCTGACATTTTCTATTCAATCTCTTTGGTGAGATACTTGTAAATTTTTTAATCACCAACATATCCAAAATTTAGCAAAATCCAATGGTGTATTTTAGAGACAGTCACACATTCACCATCAATAAACTACTCTCTTACATTTGCATCCTGGCTTTGATACCATGTTAAGGTTTTAGGATCATTGAAAATGTGATAGCACTATCTCATTGTATGTGCTTTCCAAATGCAACAATATCTTGAATTTATATTGAGAATGAGCCAAGAAGAGACATTTCCCTTCATGAGACATGTCTATTCATTAATATGTAATTAATATAATGACAATTTTATATATATATATATATATATATATATATATATATATATATATATATATATATATATATATATTATATATATATATATCTTCACTAGTATTGACTCATAGTGTTTATTCGACTGAAGCTACAAAACATCAACATGCTTCCTTGGAATGAGAAAGATTGATTTTTGTTGCATTTTACAAGATGCATGTGTTGATATGTAAAGACATGATAGTCTTTGAAGTTGTTTTTGAACACTTGTAGAGAAGAAAGCTTATGTGCATTTATTCATTTTGTAAACCTCATATGTAAAATGAAGTAGTTAGTATTGTAAAAATTTCATTGGATATCTCAAAAAAAGTTGAAAAGGGAATTAAAATGTAATAATGCTATGTTATTTTGGAAATACAAAAGAAAAAGAATTAGAAAATTATTATTTTAGCATTGTTTGCAGGAAAAAAATAAAATATATATTGTTGTTTTCTACCTACTCTTGTTGGTATTTTTTTTGTGTTCATCTTAAAAAAAAGACATAATAGTTTTACCTTGTCTATACATGCAAAAATAAAGTATTCATAGAAATGAACCCACTCATTTGTACATGTTATTAGTATATTTCAATCTGATTATATATATACATATGTGTATATAGATACGTGTGTACTACATGCTATATATATAAAAAGAAATATATAAATACATACATACATATATATATTCATAATATATATACATATTTTATTTCTACTATTGTATTTCTTGTAAATAAATAAAAATTTCATTCATGTTTTTTGTTATATATATATACATAAACACATACACACACACATAATGTAAAAACAATTTTTTTTTTTAAATGACTATTTTTTTTACAGTCATGACCTTGCATGAGGCCGCAGGTGGCCTTGCAACCACGAGATCCCATTGGAGGGGCCGCATGTGGTAGAGCCACCACGGAACCCCTTTGTTGGGGCTAGGACTAGCTAGCCACTGTGGTACTGCAAAAATGGGGTCATGACTTGCCTATCCACCATAGCGCCCAATAGTGGGGCTGCAACTAGCCCATCCACCGTATAACCCTAGAGGGGTCGTGGTTGGCTAAGCCTTCGTGGACACCCAACGTCCACGCGCAGCCATGAGGCTACCAAGGCTAGCAAATTGGGAACAAAAAAAAGACTTAAGGGAGGGGTTTGGGGCCGAGCCACCATTCTCCCTCCATTCTGATTTTAAAAAAAAGAGAAATAAGAGAGAGTGATTGAAATATTTGTTGCTTCAACAAATGCAACCATGTGTCTATTTTCTTCCCTTGCAACAAATTTATTAATGATATATATATTTATATGCATAGAAACACACACACACACATATCCCCCTTGTCTCTTCTTCCTCTTGAGCAGCCTTACAACTTGCATCTCTAAGAGAAACACACACACACACAAAGCCACGCCCAAAAGGATGAGGCTAGGGTTTGAAGACCTTTTATTAAAATTATGTTAGGGTTTATTTTTGGCTTGTTTATTTTAGCCCCAACCTAATTTTGAATTAGGGTTAGGACAAGCAATTAATTAAAGTGTGTCTTTTGAATTCAAATTTCATGGGATGTTTAGTGGGTTGTATTTATTAAATGGTTATCTATTAAATTTTAAATGGGGATGTAATTTTTAAATTAGATTTTAATCTTGGAGGGTTAAATCAAATCTGATGATTAAAATTAATTGGGAAATTTTTTTTGTGGACCCATGTGTTTTTAAATGAGAAAATTTTAAGTAAATTATTAATTTAGTCTTTTGGGGTAAAAATTAAAGAGTAGTTATGAGGCTCTATTAGATGCAATTCTTAATATAACTTGAACATTATCAATAATTGGTAAATTTAGTAGCATATTATTTTGTAGTATCCTAACATAACTATTAAATATATATTTTTACAAATTAACTTTTTATGAGAAAATAGGTTTTAAAATAAAATGCTTAAATAAATTAAATTAATTAGAAAGTTGGCCTTAGCAAATGAAATAAATTAAACTAGGGGTGCAAATTTAGATAAATTATAATTGAAAACTATTGTTCCCCTCGTGGCTTAATTAAATGAATTTAGTTTTAAATTAATTAGGGGGTAAATGAAGACCTTTGTATTAATTGAAATTATTAGAGGAATTCCTAAGGGGGCAATGTGAAATTGGTTACATTAAATTAAGTTATTTAAATTTTTAAATCCTTATTGATTAAATAAAATTTTCTCTCATAACCCTTGATTATTAAGGTTATTTATCTACTTCAAACCCCATAGGGCTATGGCTAGGTTTAGATGAGAGAACTAGTAGAGTAATCTAGTTAACTTAATCAAACATATTTTTATCGAGGGACTTAAACAAGCCAATGCTTGTCATGATTCCCCTCGAGGCTAACTTGTTTTAAACTTATGGGTAACCTTTGCAGTTAACTTAGTGAACATTGGTGTGAATTACCTCAACAATTTCGTAACTTTAGTAAACTATGTGTTTTTAAAATAAATAAAAAATGTTGATGTGTTTTTGCCCTTAAATTCTGGGCATGACATATATGTATGTATGTATGTACACACACACACACACACACACACACACACACACACACACACATATATATCTATCTATATA
>BSBK01008852.1:0-239076 GCA_027943335.1 Chamaecyparis obtusa
GTATTTAAAAACATCTCTTCCTCGACCTTTCATTATGCATCCCTTGAAAGGATCCATTTATACTTTTTACAAGATATCTTTTCGCCACTATCCGTTCCCTGCCTCAAAAGAGCTATGCCATCTTTGGCTTGGATTTCACATACATTGATTCTTAAAGAATATCAGGCCCTGGTGATTAAGGTGTTCATCCTTGTATTTCTTCTCCTTAAGATGTAACCACTGTCCTATATTTTCCTCTTAATAAGGCATATAAGTGGCCTCCTTATTCTTATATTGTTGGATTTTGTCAAACAGATAATGTGCTTTACTTGGTTATCCTTATTCAAATATTGTATGATTTCATTATGAATAGCCCATGCTTTGTTTTATTATCCTTATTCAAAATTTTAAGGATGATTTGACTAGAATAACACAACTTTCGAAACTATTTAACTCCCCTTGCACATATTTTGTAGAAATCCTTGTATAAAATGCTTTTGCTTTGTTATCCTAGGCATTTTATTTTAGGAGTTGTGTGACTAGCATACACAACTCACTAGTTTATTTGAATCTCCTTGGCACCATTTTTTAGGATGGGTTGGCTATAATAACACAAATCGATAAAATAGTTGACTTTCCTTGCACCAAATATTAGGATGAGTAGAACTACTATAGCACAACTTGCTAGACTATTTCAACTCTCCCTCTTATTTTAAATCATGTTGTCTTGTAGAATTTGTTTTCTTTTATGGATCACCTAGCATAACATGGCTTACTTTCCATGGAATCCATGTTTCCTTTCCCTCTCTACATGAGCCAAAAACATAACAAATAGTACTATTTGGTTGAATTATAGTTTTGTTATCTCAACGCTTCATGTATTCTTTTTCTCTTTCCCTATGACCACTTGTCCTCTTGAAATAAAAAAATTGAAAATAATATTAACAATTGAGGCTTTTTGATCTTTGTGGTCTCTTCAACTAGTTGACTTGAAGCCTTTATTTTTTGAGCTAACCCATTTTGTGTGTATTTTTTTTTCCTTTATTTATCATTATCTTGTTTTGCATTATTCAGTGTACCTTGCACATGATTACATGAGATATAATCCTATGATTGGGAGATTTTCCCTTGCATTTAGTGATCCATTACCTCTTATACTTTAGTTCCCAGTTTTTCATCTCTCTCTCTCTCTCTCCCCGCCATGAGTTTGCATATGGAATCATACTCCCACTAAAGTGGGAGCTAAATTTAGCATCATTAATTATATCTTTATAGATTTTACACCCCTTTTGTACCCTAGTTTAGTGTGTCCCTTTCTATCTCTTATTCAAACCTGTTTATAGTAGATATATGACTAATCTAATGCTATATGTTTTTGTGGTGAAGCGGATTGCTATCTCACACTGAGTGCATTGATCTCCTATTTATTTTTTGTTATTGGTAGGTCAATGACAACTAGAAGTTCCCTTTAATGTTAAACAATTCTTTGGGAGCATCATTGACCCACCAACTTGAGTCGAAATATGAATATGTTTTTTTCAAGTTCGTACAACTTGTTCATCAATCTTAGTTTCTTAGTATGACCATTGGATGTTGACATAATTCATGAAAGACCTTGAAAACCCTATATAAGAGCATTCTTTCAATTTATTTTCACATCAGGATCAAATAATTGCCATCCAATATATTAAAGCATTCAAAGTGTTATTTTATCTTGCAGTATTCTTCACAACTTTAGATATTATAGGCATTATGGAGAAAAAAGTTACAAAAACATCATACAAGCATGTCTTTGTGGTTGATCTCCTTTAGGTTTTTTTTTTTTTTAATGTTATTACATCAACACTTTTTATCATATTAAAAGAGGATTGCATCAAAAGTATTGAGGTATAATATTTAACATTTTACTTCAAAGTAGTTAAACCAATTACATTTAGATTCAATTTCATCATTCCTTTCAAAATTGATGTTTACCTAGGTAAAGCCCCCTCAATCTTATATTTTTTCTTCATTTTTTCTTGTTGATCTATACCACATGTTTGCATACTAGATCTAAGACTTTGTGTGCATGTTGATTACTACGAATTTCACACTTTTGGCCCTAGATCTAACATCCAACTTGTGTAAACTTTTACATAGTGATTTTCAAATCAATCAATAAGCATTGAAATAACCTTTTGTTCAATTCTTTTTCAATCAAATTTGAAGTTGAGCCAAGTGGAAAACCTGTATTTAATGCAATTGTGGAAAAAGAGGTATGTTTCCTAATTTGCATGCATAAACTAGATGCCATTAAAAATACCTAGATGAATCTTGATCACATCATACACATACATATTATTAGTTTTAGATGAAATTAGCAAATCAGGTAAGATCTCTTGAAATGTTTGAGTCAAACATATTCAAGTTCGTTGTTGAGTTAAGCCTTATCACATTATCATAGCCCATCCTCCATATTGCATTGCCATAATAAGCATCGTATTATTATATTAGTTTCTAGTATCACATGACTCTTCCCTTTCTACTCTTTTCTTTGGCATAAATTTATGAAGGAGCATGTGATTTGCACATATTTCAATTATTTAAATAAAGCTATTGAATTATATCTAATTATATTTAATTTCATTAGTTTTAGGTTTGCAAGACAACATCATCTCGTGCTTCTTACTTGAAGACATAGTCGATATTATTCATAAATACTTTTGGATAGGAACTGAGATATATCACTGACGACTAGACTGGACACAACTTTTAATCCTCATGACCATAGTTTTTCAATTGACTAAATTAGATTGATTTTTCCAACCCTCAAATCTAACAAAGAAATGGTGAAGAAAAGGAATTAATTGCTTGATGATCTTTAACTAAAAATCTATTTAAATAATAAAAATAATTTTGAGATTCTTCTTTTATATATATATATATATATATATATATATTCCTTTTTAAGTGTTGATTCTTAACCGATAAATAATCCCAATATCTTTGTATTAAAATGGAGGGCAATGTCATAATATTCACTCTCAATCTATAATATGACTATTTTGTTATGCAGTAGACATTTCATTGAAGTAGGGTGAGTTTTCAATAGCAG
Source organism: Chamaecyparis obtusa (assembly GCA_027943335.1). Taxonomy (NCBI): domain Eukaryota; kingdom Viridiplantae; phylum Streptophyta; class Pinopsida; order Cupressales; family Cupressaceae; genus Chamaecyparis; species Chamaecyparis obtusa. The sequence goes on from BSBK01008852.1 coordinate 3,074, forward strand.
CCAAGTAGAGCAATACAAGTGTAAATAAAAAGAAAGACACAACTACATTCATTGACTTACTTTGCTCTAGATATGGACAGAATACAACTACATTCATTGACTTACTTTGCTCTAAATATGGACAGAGTACAACTACATTCATTGACGTACTTTGCTCTAGACATAGATGGAGGACAACTACATTCATTGACTTACTTTGTTGTAGACATTGACGGAGGACAACTACATTCATTGACTTACTTTGCTCTAGATATGGACAGAGTACAACTACATTCATTGACTTACTTTGCTCTAAATATGAACAGAGTACAACTACATTCATTGACTTACTTTGCTTTAGATATGGATGGAGGACAACTCAATTCATTGACTTACTTTGCTCTAAACATGGATGGAGGACAACTACATTCATAGACTTACTTTGCTCTAGATATGGACAGAGTACAACTACATTGATTGACTTATTTTTCTCTAGATATGGATGATCCTTATGATACCATCCATCCAGGCTTGGAATTTGATGGTCATATTGGTCGTTTTTGCACTTTTGGACTATATATGACAGGGTAAAAAATTATTAGACCGTATGAGTTGACAAGCTAAATATTTATAAAACCGTAAATATGACACTTAAATTTATTAATAAAACATCAAAATTTGTTATAGGCAATTTAGTATTTTATATATATGATATATGTGTATGATATATTATGTTATTTTATAATATATATATTTCTATTTTGATTATTATATATAATATTTTTAAAATGGAATATAAGATTTAAAAACTTGTTTTATGCTTTTAAATTATTTATTATATATTTATATTAATTTAGATTTATTTTCTAATTTTACGTTTTATTATTTAAATTCAAAATGATTTATTAAATTATTTCTATATTAAAAATTTTGACATTCAATATTTTCTTAAAATGTAAAATGAAAGACATTAAAATGATCAAACCGTCATTAAAAAATTATATGACAAATAGGGGCGACCGTCAAATTCCAGGGCTGCATCCATATCTACCTTCCCTTTTTATCTCCCCATATTCTGCTCTACTCTGCTGTCGCTGAAAAATCTGGATACCCACCCTACTTTAATGAAATATCTACCAAATAACAAAATAGCCATCTTATTGATTGAGATTGAATATTATGGCCTTGTCCTCCTTTTTAATACACAGATATGGGGAATACTTATAGGTTAAGAATGGAAACGTCTAAACAGCAAAACTAAAACGCATCCCTCAAATTTGGTGAACCCAAATACCACACGTATTATTATTTATTTTTATTCACTTACTCAATCTCCATAATTAAATATGTAGTTAATGCGCTCTGTTTCTTTACATCCACCATCGTTCAAATTTAGGAAACCAAATACGACGCCTGACATTGAGTATTTTTTTAAGAATGAAGATGATGATGCTTTCTCTGTTACTTTTTTCCTCTGCGCTGCCTGCTCTTATAGCGGAGTCCACTAATTATTCGGATCAGCAAGCTCTGATTGGTTTCAAAGCCGCTCTTTCTGTCGATCCATATAATTCTTTGTTCGATTGGTCTCTCAATCAAATCTTCTGCAATTGGACTGGTGTTACCTGTTCTTCTCGGCGACAGCGTGTTGTTTCATTGAATCTCACAGGTAAGGGATTACTTGGCCCCTTCTCTCCATTACTTGGAAACCTTTCCTTCCTTAGAGTACTTGATCTCAAAAATAACAGCTTGCAAGGACATATTCCATTTCAAATTGGAAACCTATTTCGCTTGAAAAGGCTTGGATTGTCTTATAACAATTTGGAAGGTCACATTCCATCCTCTCTAGGAGGTTGCCGTTCTTTACAATCTCTCAGGCTGTCGTTTAACAATTTAAGTGGAAGCATTCCCTCTGGATTTAGTCTTCTTTCAAAATTAGAGACCATGTCAATATTAGTAAACCAGTTAACAGGTAGTGTCCCACCTTTCATAGGCAACCTGTCCTCCTTAACTATACTAGAATTGGGTGACAACAGGCTCGAAGGTAGCATTCCTGTTGAATTGGGTATGCTTAGTCATCTTAACTGGCTTAATCTTCGCACCAATAACTTAACAGGGTCGATTCCTGTTGCCCTTTCCAATTGCACTCAGCTCTATATGCTGCAATTATATCAAAACAACTTAATTGGCCCAATTCCCTGGGAGCTTGGCAGGCTATCAGAGCTGGAAGCAGTGTATTTGTGGGGAAATCAACTCACTGGAGAAATACCCACCTCAGTGGGTAATTGGACTCAGCTCCAAGTGCTTTATCTGGAGCGCAACAAACTGAGCGGCGCAGTGCCCCTGGTTTTTGGGAACATGAAGAAGCTGCAACGGTTTGTTTTGTGGCAGAACCATTTTGTGAGTGGAGGCAGTGGTTTGCCTATTTTAACTGCGTTGACAAATTGTTCCAACCTGGAAGATCTTCAGTTGGGCTTAAATTATTTCACTGGCATATTGCCCAATTCAGTTGGCCGCCTGTCACATTCACTCTCCGTTCTTGCATTTAATTCAAATGGATTTGGGGGAAACATACCTGATGAGATTGGTAACCTCACAAACTTGGCAACATTGACCCTGGAAGAAAACCACTTCAATGGTTCCATTCCATCTACAGTCGGTAAAATGTCAAATCTGGAGAGGATATATATGGACAAAAATAATTTAGATGGAAGAATTCCAGAAAGTTTCAGGCTATCAAAAAGGCTTGGATTGTTGTCAGTAAGTGAAAACATGCTTTCAGGGACAATTCCAGAGAGTCTTGGCGACCTCCCACAGCTACGAGAGCTTGTTCTTCATCACAATAACCTTTCAGGGGAAATACCTGCTAGTTTAGGCAGATGCCAAACTTTGGCAAAGCTGGACTTGGCTTACAACCAACTTACAAGAAATATACCTCCTGAAGTGGCAGGTCTTCAGAATATGAATTTGTATTTCAATCTTTCTAACAACTTATTGCAAGGTTCAATTTTGGATCTTAGCAGAATGGTTATGGTATTAGCTATAGATTTATCTCACAATCACTTCTCTACTGGCATTCCAAGTGCTCTGGCAAGTTGCACGGCTTTAGAATATCTAAATCTTTCTTGGAAGGCATTTGAAGGCCCAATTCCAGCATCTCTGACAACACTAAAATACCTTCAAGACATGGACTTTTCTTGCAACAATTTGTCAGGTACGATACCAGTGGCTTTGCAAGACATGAAAATGCTTCGCCATCTAAATCTATCTTCAAACAGGTTGACCGGAGACGTTCCAAAGGGAGGAGTTTTCTCAGATCTTGACACCTCAGCAGTTGCAGGAAATCTTGGCCTCTGTGGTGCATGGATAAATTTACCACCGTGCCCTAATTTCAAATCCAAGCACAAAGGGTTATCAGTCTCCCATAAGGTAATAATTGCTGTTCTGATCAGCATTGTAATATTAATTCTGTGCTTTCTATTGCTTGCATCTTGCTACAAATGGGTATATAAGAGGCAGAGCATCCCTACTGACAATGTAGAACAGAGTGCCTCTAGTGAAACTGACAGTGTAGATCAGAGTACCCTTGATCTACATGTACATCCCATAAGGATTTCATATGAAGAACTTGTGAGTTCCACAAATGGCTTTGATGAGGAAAATCTGCTAGGGAGGGGTGGATTTGGATCAGTTTATAAAGGAATTCTGAGTAATGGGAGACATATTGCTGTCAAAGTCCTTAATTTCCAAGATCAGCATGCCCAAAAAAGTTTTATCACAGAATGCAATGCACTGAAAAGAGTTCGACACCGCAATGTGATTAAAATTATAACAGTCTGTTCCAACCCCGTTCTTAAAGCTTTGGTTCTTCCATTCATGCCGAATGGAAGTTTAGATAGGTGGCTGTACCCTGAAGGAGATGAATGCAAGCTAAATTTAAATGATAGATTAAAAATAGCACTAGGGATTGCTCAGGGGATGGAGTATCTACATCATTATTGTTTTGTGCAAGTGATACATTGTGACTTGAAACCAAGTAATGTGTTAATGGGGGATGATAACACTCCATATATATCAGACTTTGGCATCGCAAAAGTGGTTTTTGGGAACTCCCTTCATTCATTGGCTTCCACAAATGCACTTCAAGGATCATTTGGTTACATGCCAACAGGTAATTGTTTGAGTCATTCTAATCTCTATATTGCACTGAATTCATTTTTTATATTGCACCATTACATAAAACATTAAAGAATGTACTATACTGCAGAATATGCAATGGGTGTAAAGGTTGGGACAAAAGGAGATATATATAGTTATGGTATTTTATTGCTGGAGCTTTTTACGAGGAGGAAGCCAACTCATATTATGTTTATAGATGGATAGACTCTTACAAAATGGGTAAGCATGAAATTTCCAGATGACATAGCAGAAGTGATGGATTACTCCCTTTTTAGAAATGTGAATGAATTAGACACATCAATGGTGTTGGAATGTCTTATTCAAATTTTACAGGTAGGGTTGGTTTGTACAAATAAATCTCCGCTACAGCGTCCCAGTATGAAAGAAGTTTTAATGAAACTAAATGATATAAAGGATTGTTTTCTCAATTTGTCAACAACTCTTTAATATAATAAAGATTGTTGAAAAACAAACCAATCAATCATATTTGTTGTAATCAATCATATCATGATCATTCTTATTTTTTAAATATATTTTCTCAACTTGATCTGTAAATGTTTTCAAAATGTAGTCTGAAAATATTATTCAAATGCACAGTAGTTTCTAGATTCGATTGTGTGACTTTTTTTATGCTAAAAAAACTCACACAATCGAATCCAGAAACTACTGTGCATCTTAATGGATTGTGGAAATCTAATCTTGTTAATATTATTCAGATACAAGGTTTTGTTTTGTTTAATTTCTCATTTCTATAGTAAAAGGTTGAAATCTTCATCCTTGTAAATCTGATGAAGATAAAAGTACATTCTTAACCTATCTCAATTATTAGTAATAATAAATGATGTTCACTTCTTTTAAATATGTTCAAACATCGCTATCTGGATGAGTTGTTCCAACTCTTTTAAATGGCAGCGGCTAAGCTTCCTACAAAACGCATTAAAGATAAAAAAATATCAAAAAAATTTTTCAGAGTTGCAAAAATATTGGGATTATTTTGCAATTTTTTTGTGGTTTTTGACCACAAAATATGTAGATCATGAAGAACATGTTGGCACCTGCAAAAATTTTCATGGCTCTAGCAATTTTCTGTCGGTCTCTGCAATCATTTTTGTGTCTCTGGCCCTCAAACCCTAAGGCAAAAAATTCAAATATCTAGCCGTGGGGAAGGTTAAACCCTGGTTTTATTTTGGCCTCGTTCTATTTCTCTGTTACTTTTTCTGGCCACTTAAAATTCCTATCCACATGTGCCTTTTAAAAGTCCTCTTTACATGTCGCGTGGTTAGGTTTTTAAAAAACCCTTTTGTTGTATGATCTCATGCGCCCCTTTTATTCTATACGATCATGCCACTATAGTTCATGTCAGGTCTTCGGTTAAATTTTTCCTAAGTCTGCATGCCTAACAGTGTTTTAATTTTTCCTAAGTCCTGGTTTAATTTTTCCTAAGTCCTCGACTTCATATCTCCCTGGGCCCCTCTTTGACAGATTTTCCATCCGACGGTTGGCGTAAGTTCTTATAGACTGTGTCAGAGCTATGCGAAATCACACCCACCATTGATTTCTTTATGTGACGTAACCTTTCTATGCAGCGGGTCCACTTGACATGTCAGCACAGTTGGCGCTTCCCTATTGGCCGAAGGAAATAATGTAGTGGGCCCTTTGTCAGAAGCGATTACCTTTCTGGGTCACTTAAAGGCTTCTATAATGTATGTGCGCATTTCCTTCCCGAAATGTCTGTGATTGGTCCACATGGTAGTGACGGGGATGATGCCGGTGGGCCCGAGGTTTTCAGTCTGCGGATGAGGTTAACGTTCAGTTTGATCTTGTGGCTGTCGTTATTCCGCCAGGATGAGATGCTCAACTTTTAACGTAGCGGTATAACGACAGCCGTTGATTCTTTTGGAGGCAAAAGCGGGCAAGTCCACCGCCAGGTAAGCACAAGTGGCGTCTTCTGGTTTGGTTGACGTGGGTACTGAGGTGGATGATGTAGCAGGGTGAGCTTGATGTCAAAGATTTTAGATCTACGGTCGTCGTATGATCACATGGAATATTCTTGCCCCATGCGATCATGCGCTAGCCATCCGATTAGATGCCAGAAGGGTAGTGGGGTCATCTTGCAAGGTAAGCATAGTTGGCGGTCTCTCATTAGTCAGTGAGGTAGCGACTGGGCAGTTGTCAATGGGACCCGAATCTCCGACTTGTCAGAGGGTCCTGACACTTGCAGAGAATCAATGGATGGCGTATGATCTTATAGAGATTTTCTGACACATGAGGGTATAAGACTAGCTGTCGATCTTCTTGTTGTGGGCCCAGTTATATTCCTTGGTGCTTTTGGCGGTATGGATAAAAAGTTAGCGGCGCCGATAAAGTTTTAAAGGTATTCGCTCATTCGCATAGAAAATTGGCGGTGTTCCAAACCAACTGGTGATTTAGCAAACGTGTATTCGTGGAATAGCTAAATCATTTAGCGGTGACTTGAAGTTTTATGTGAATTGGCGGATGACCTTCGGTCACCAATTCGCCAAGTGTAGCTGAGTTCGTTAGAAAGTGACCCGAGGTGTCTAGCTGGGTTAGAAACATTGAACCCGCGAAAAGAGAGGATCAAATGGTCAGGACTTAAAGTTGGATCATATTCAAATTGTGATCGCCGATTCACTGCAGGCGCTATAAAGTGACTGTTGAGTTTCAAATTCAAACTTCTGAGGAGGGTTTGCAGCGACAGAAAGGACCAGAATTCAATTTTTGAGCGGCTGGAGTTGGTGGAAGAAGACTTTCAGACTGATTACAGAGTGGTCCAGAGTACCATGATTGACTGCAGGGATGTTTTTGTGCCGTGAGGGTATGGTTTTGTTGCTCGAGGCATGTTGCAGGCGGCTGAAAGGACTGATTGACATAGAATTCCATGATTTGCAATACTTTCTCAGAGATCTACCATGAGTGCAAATCTTTCTCAGGCCTGGCCAACTGGTTTTCCTCCCCTACAATAAATTGTGATGTATTTCTTGACTGTTGTAGTTGGTTGGGTAGTTGAAACCCTAACCCTAGTCACCCGAAGCTTGATGCATCCTCTTTGAGGATTCCAAGGTGATTAGGGGTATAAGTAATAAGTTTTCTGATAGAGTGAGGGTTTGAATTTTTAATCAGTCCAGAGGTTCTGATTTGGATTAGTTACAGGGGGTTGTAGCAGGGTTGATCACATTGTATGAAGTTGAATAGAAAGTCCTTGTAGTCTTTTGCAAGTTATTGAAGTGGTTTGATTCTCTGTCTTACTTTGAATATGTACACGCCTCATCATACTTAATGTAAATGTTTCAAGCTTTCAGGTCTCTCCTTAGTGTCAATATTGTGAGTTTTGGATTTTCTAATCGATTGCATAGGGTTACCTTTGCATATGTTCTTTTCTTTAGTTCTTGATCTAGGATCAGGTGAAATATACTTTAAAAAGGACATAGATTCATTTGTTTTGTCTACAGAAGGATCTTATAAGTAGTGGATGGGCTAGAATATTTATATTTATGGCTATGAGTCTTTGACAATAGTTGGTGCATGTTTCATTGTTTGTATTTGAGGTCTGCCCAATAGATAATGGCATTGATCAAGGATTTGTACATTTAGTTGAGTCCAATGCCTGATTGGCTCTTGTCTATTTCTCCCATCCTCATTAATCAAAGACCTTTTTAAGTTTTAAGTATTGATTCACAAGGCCATTTTACACCCCATAGCAATGGAGATTCAATGAATGCCTGGATAACATTTAGTAGTCTCTTTCTATCATCTGCTTTGTTCAATCTAGTTTAAAGTCCTAGAATGTCATAAGATATTGGATTAGGTGTACCCGCCTTGGTTTTGCAGAGCCAAAAGTAGAAGAGGGCAGTCTTGTCCCTATAGTTGGTCCAGTTGTCTTGCAGAGCTCTCATACTTGGAACTAACCACTCCTAACATTAGTCTCAAGGCATATTGGTAGACCCAATTGGCATAAGCGTTTTTAAACACCAACAGAACAGATGGTGAAAATTTGGCAAAAATCAGTTGTGTTTTTTCTATTTCTATTTTTTAAAATTGCCAAGTTGTGAGGGAAACTTAATTTTTAAATGTACTTTGTATACAAGATTTAGATCTTTCCTTTTGTAGTTATTCTAGCTGCTTCATTTCAATTTCTGCAACTCTAGCTTTCTCTATGGTTATGATTATTATTTATTCTCACTCCTTCTAATATATTATGTTTATGTTTGTCTTGTCATGTTATTGCACCAATACTTGTGATGACATTCAAAGAAAATTGTATCAACAAGATTGAGGTATAATATTTAACATTCTACTTTAGAGCATTCAAGTTAATCACACTTTAGTTTGATTTCACTGTTAATTTAGAAACTAGGTCTTGAACTAGGAAAGCCCCATCAAAACAATATTTTATCTTCTTTGTATGTGTATGTGATAGGTTTTGAAGACAAAAGTCTAGAATCCGGAAGAGTAGCTAGAGACCTACAAAATCCCCTTTTGCGGATCAAAAAAAGTTTGGTCAATGGTGCTTTAATACATCATTTTCTAACACTTTTCTAACAATTTGTTTAGGGATATTTGTATTTGTCATTTTAGGTCAAAAATGCCCTAGAGGATCATTCAATTGAACCTTTGGGCTCAAATTTTAGACATAGGTTCTTCTTATCCTCCTCTTTCTAGATCTATATCACATGTTTGCATACCAACTCTAAATTTTTTTGTGCAACCTAGTTACTACAAATTTCACACCTTTGGCCCTAGATCTAACATCCAACTCACTCCTTTTGCATAGTCATTTCTAATTCAATCATGAAATATTTAATTAACCTTGTGTTCACTCCTATTTAGCCAAATCTTATCTTCATCGAATTAGATCTGTATTCCTTAATTCAATCAAAGGAAAATAGGTCTAGTTCCTAGTTTGTATGCATAAACTAGTGAACCCATTTTTCAACATTACATTTTACTGAATCCTACATGTCTTATGAATCTTCTAATTTTTGTTTTTAGATATGCTCTTTCATCATGGAATTTACAAAACATTATTGATTTTCTACTTTAGAAGTTATTATATTTCTTCTTAGTTATATTTACCAAAATCATGTGTTAATAATAGCTTGTTTCATTTCATGTTACTTTCATTTACTCAACACTCTCACATATTAAATAATAAGGGTTTGAAATATATTTCCTAATTATAAATCATTTTTATAATATTTTATCCATATTTCGAGTTGTTATCTAATGACATTTAAAAAAATGTATTGGAATGTATAGATCTCATAAAATCTTTGGTAGATAATGATAATTGTCAAGATGATAGTGAAATGAATCACACCTAGATACCTCTCCTAGGAAAATAATCAATACTTATATCAATGGTCTCTCTAGTGGAAATGCAATATTAAAGAGTAATAGTGGATCGTCTTCTCATAAAGGTACTGTTGGAAGAGGGACAAAGTAAACATGCCAATTTTAGTATATATGTTAGTCTATACTCCCTTTATTCTCCATGAACATATCATAGTCATAAAATTATTTTGAGACAAGATGATGTTAAGCATTTTATTCAAGATTAATCTTCTAAGATAATATTAAGTAGGATGAAGCTTTAGATGAGAGTACCTCTTCCTAACCTAGCAATGTGGACATGAATAATAATCATAGGACTAAGAATATCCCTACAATGATCAATCATCCTCCACCTATTCATCCATACACAACAAGTTTTAATGAAGTCTATAATAAAGATCATCCCCCTTCCTTACAAATATTTCTAGCACAAGCAATAAAATCTACACCTCCTAAGAATCATTTGAAATTAGAAAAAATAATCTTTTGGAGACTTAATATGACAAAAGAATTACACCCCTCATTGACATTTTCAAATGAATCCTAAACTAAAAAGCAATGGTACATGTTGCATTTTTCATCATAGATATTATTGTCTCTTTCTAATTGCATTGAAATTAAAAATAATTATGCAAGATTTACATGATAGATCTCTTATTCATATTACACTAGAATCTCATACTTTCTCTCAATCCCAAAGTAGTCGCTTAGTAGTCCCTCCAACTACTATGTTTCTCTATATAATGTGACATTAGTACCTTTACCTTATTTGGGGCTCTTTGCCATGCATGGTGGTGCAATTTAATGTGCAATAGTACTTGAGTGCAAACATAAAATCCTTCTTATCAACTATTTTCATTCTTTGGGGACAAGAATAGTGATTCAATCCTCTATTGTTCTAAGGATCCAGTTTCCCTTTGTTGAGTGTAGACGTCCAAAATTGCCCTTTATCACTTTATTAAATTCATACTAACATAACCTTGTAACTAATTAAATTTTTATTTAATTAATTAATTATGCCTAATAATATAATTAATTTTATTTAATTAATTATATTATTCCCCTCTTTATCCTAATAATATAATTAAGTTTAATTAACTAATTACATTATTCCCTCCTAGCCTATATTCAAATAGTTTTTATTATTATTTGGATATTCCCCCATTTTTCCTAATCCTATTATTTAATTAATTTAAAATTAATTAAATCTAATCCTATCCTAAATCTCCTAGCCTAAAACTCATCTTGTCACCCTAGAGTCTATTTATTAATTAATCCTTGTATAATTAAGATAATGTCATTATTCCTACAATCATTAGTATTTTTCATAATTTTTAATTTGTCTCACACATGTGTGAGTACATCCCTCAAATTTAAACCCGCCAATCCTCCATAAATAACTAACCTCCTCTTACACATTTGTTCCCCATAACCACCTTGAGCCACTCAACTCTTACACTTGTTTCCTACTTGACATTTATTTCCCATCCACCCAAGATTGGTCACACATGTGTGAGAAACACATCGTCTTGCACGAACAACTAACCTTGCCTACATGGCCTCAACCTCATCAATCCAAATGAATCCTAGCCCTCAAATTCAACTTTTAATCTCAACCATCCATTTACCTCAAATTATTATAAATAGGAGTCTCTCCTTGTGCATTTCATCACTCCATCAATTGCATCATTATCATGCTAAAACCACTCTAGAGTTATTAGTGTTTTTTAGTTGTAATCTTAGCATTCACTTAGCATTCCATATCGTCTCTAAATATTATATAATGTTTAGCATAACTAGAATCATGTTATAGTTAGTTATTTTTGGTATTTAAATCCATTAGTTTGCATACCTTCCATTCTCATATAAGTCCATCTAGCATTTAGGATTCATTTGAGCATCATTTAGTTGTGTTTGGAGAGAAAACACCCACATAAAAACAAAAATGACAAAATCAATGGAGTAGGGTGCTTCCATTCCACTCAATTGGAGGTATGATTTCAATTTTTTAGTTCATGCATTGTTTTATGTTCATTTGTATTTGCTAATAAAAAATTATAACCATATACATTGAGTTTTTTATTTTATAACATGACATCATTTATTGCATAAAATTATTTGTTCTTTTTTATAAATCTCTGTTTGTTAGGAGGCATGAATCCTTTATTACAACCTCTTCCTTACTTTATATCACATGTCTATTATAGATGACCTCTCACTTGATGTCTAAAGTGTGTTTTCCTTCACTTGTAATCCCCTTACCTATTAATAGGGAAGGTGTGTATTCTTGGTCTCATTCCCCACTCTTACTTAAAGAGGTTATGCTTGTTAAAGATCTCCTCTTGGAATAGATGTATTTAAGAAAATATATCTTCCTCCTTTCATTATGCATCCCTCGAAAGGATCCATTTTTACTTTTTACAAGATATCTTTTCACCACTATCCCTTCCTTGCTGCAAAAGAGCTATGCAATCTTTGGCTTGGATTTCACATACATTGATTCTTAAAGAATATCCCCTTGGTGATATAAGGCATATAAGTGGCCTCCTTATTCTTATATTATTGGATTTTGTTCAACAGATAATGTTCTTTTCTCGGTTATCCTTATTCAAATATTGTAGGATTTCCTTATGAATAGCCCGTGTCTTGTTTTATTATCCTTATTAAAAATCTTGAGGATGATTTGACAAGAATATCACAACTTTCTAAACTATTTAACTCCCCTTGCACCATATTTTGTAGAAATCCTTGTAGAAAATGCCTTTCTTTGTTATCCTTGGCATTGATTTTTAGGATGTGTTGACTAGCATACACAAATCACTAGTTTATTTGAATCTCCTTGAGGTCATTTTTAGGATGGGTTGGCTATAATAACACAAATTGATAGAATATTTTACTTTCCTTGCACCAAATCTTAGGATGGGTATAACTAGTGTAACACAACTTTCTAGACTATTTCAACTCTCCCTCTTAGTTTAACTCATGTTGTCTTGTAGAATTTGTTCTCTTTTATGGATCACCTAGAATAACATGGCTTACTTTCCCATGGAATCCATGTTCCCTTTCCCTTTCCACATGAGCCAACAACATAACACATAACACTATTTGGTTGGATTATAGTTGTTATCTCATCACTTGATGTATTCTTTTTCTCTTTCCCTATGACCACTTGTCCTCTTGAAATAAAACTTTGAAAATAATAGTAACAATTGAGGCTTTTTGGTCTTTGTGGTCTCTTCAACTAGTTGACTTGAGGCCTTTATTTTTTGAACTAACCCATTTTGTGTGTATTTTGTTTTTTTCCTTCATTTACTGTTATCTTGTTTTGCATTATTTTGTGTGCCTTGCATGTGATTGCATGAGATATAATCCTATAATTGGGAGATTTTTCCCTTGAATTTAGTGATCCATTACCTCTTTTTACTTTAGTTCCCAAATTTTGATCTCTCTCTCTCTCTCTCTTCCATGAGTTTGCATATAGAGTCATACTGCCACTAAAGTGGGAGCTAAATTTAGCATCATTAGTTGTATCTTTATAGAATTTACACCCCTTTTGGACCCTAGCTTTAGTGTGTCCCATTGTATCTCTTATTCTAGCCTATTAATAGTGGATATATGACTAATCTAATGCCATATGTTTTTTATGGTGAAGAGGATTGATATCTCACACTGAGGGCATTGGTCTCCTATTTATTTTCTTTTATTGGTAAGTCAATAATAACTAGAAGTTCCCTTTAATGTTAAACAATTCTTTGGAGCATCTTTGATCCACCAACTCGAGTCAAAATATGAATATGTTAGTTTCAAGTTCGTACAAGTTATTCATCCATCTTAGTGTCTCAATATGACCATTGGATGTTGACATAATTCATGAAAGATCTTGAAAACCATATATAAGAGCATTCTTTCAATTCATTTTCACTCAAGATCAAATAATCACCATCCAATATATTGAAGCATTCAAAGTGTTTTTTCATCTTGCAATATTCTTCACAACTTTAGATATAGGCATTATGGAGAAAAAAGTTACAAAAACCATCATACAAGCATGTCTTTGTGGTTCATCTCCTTTAAGGTATTTTATTGCTGGAGCTTTTTACAAGGAGGCGGCCAACTAATATCATGTTTATAGAAGGACTGACTCTTACAAAATGGGTAAGCATGAATTTTCCAGATGACATAGCAAAGGTGGTGGATTACAATCTACTTCGAAATGTGAATGAATTAGACACATCAATGGTGCTAGATTGTCTTGTACAAATTTTACAAGTAGGGTTGGTCTGCACAAATAAATCTCTACTACAGCATCCCAGTATGAAAGATGTTGTCATGAAATTAAACAATATTAAACATACATGGTTTTCTTAACTTCTCAACAAGTCTTTAATATAATAAAGATTGTTGAAAAACCAATCAATTAAATAAAGATTTTGTTGAAAACCAATCAATTAAATAAAAAATTATTTAAATGAATAGACATGATTCTAAAATAAATATTTGTTGGAATCAATCATATGGGTATCCTTATTTTTTGAATATATTTTCTTTAACTGAATATTTCTAAAGCTTCTTCTAATATAATTGACATATATAATTTTGTTTTTATTTAATTTTTCCTTTCCAAAATGAAAGGTCCACATTCCATCTCTATAAATTTGATGAAGATAAAAGTTCATTCTTAAACCGTGTTTGGAAAATTACCATTTTTTTTCTCTCATCTTTCACTATCTTGTTAAATCTCAACTGTGTTAATGATAATACATGTTCAATTCTTGCAAAATTTGATCAAATGTAGCTATGGATGAATTGCTCCAACTAATATATTTTTTAATGCTGACTTTTGAGGGAGAATTAATATTTAAAAGTAGTTTCTAGACAAGATTTGTATCTTTCCTTTTGTAATTATTATAGTTGTTTTGTTGTAACTTTTGCAGTTCTTTAGCCAGACTTTGATTCGATGGTTTTTTTTTTTTTAATTTTCTATTATTTAGTCTCGCTCTTTATAAACATGTTATTTTAATTAGAAAATATATAGTTAAATTTTTTGAGGGTGTTATATATCATTGTTAGAATTTGGATTGTTATTGTTGACTTCTTATTTTGAGTTTGTATTATAATGGTGAAGTCACTTTGTTAACCTTCATTTATCATTATGAACATATATTGAGCTGCATATTTTCCTCATGTACTTATATTTACAAGCAAATATACCAATATTTCATACACCTACCTTGATATTGTTATCACCCATCCAAATGTGACCATTTGCATGTCAACTCTTTGGTCCTAGATTTAATCTTTACCTTTTAAAAATTAAATATAAATTTTAGATGAATGCCCCCTTTAATTTCATCTCCTAAGCAAACAAAGTATAATATGTTTTACAAAAAATAGTGCTTGTGTTCAAATGCATTTATCAATATTCATTTACACATCCAAAATTAAGTAGTCCTTTCTCATTCTAGAGCATCAATTTAATATAGATTTCTGAAAAACTAATGAATAAAAAAATGCCTTTGGTTAATCGGAGTGAACTTTAGAAACCCTAATTAATAAATATCAATACAATAGTGTTAAGTTTTTTGGAGTTTTATTTTTGGCTCCATTTTGTCCCTTTTTATTTTCTATCCCTCTAAGTCATACAAATTCCTAGGCTTCGTCGTGGCTAATCCATATGGGTCTCTTTCAAGCAAGAAGTTGTTCCTTCAATGGAAGTGTCTCATCATGTCATTATTGCAATAGATATTATTGTTGATTAAGCTCATAAGGAGTAGGAACTCATCACTTCTAGGTCTCATTTTTACATAGGAGTTCTCTTTTAAAGTTCTTGTTTTGATTTGCTTGTTTTCTTTCTTACTAATTTTTTGAAAGATTAGTCCTTGAAATCATCAGGTTATTCTCTATCTATTTACTTAGGTACATCCCACATCATAAAATAAAAGAACAAAATTAAATATGACCAAATTTATGTAAACACGTGTGTAAAATTTTGATATCAAACTAGATGATTATATTGGGCATTATATTCTATAGAATAAAATGTCTCATTGAAGTGCAAGGTAAAACATTATTATGGTTATCCATTTTGTAATTTCCTCCAATAAAAATCTATTGTTACTTTCAAGGGAGGTACAAAAAGGATGCAACCATTGGAAAACTATGCGAAGAAAGCTTGTAATATGAACTTAAATTGAAAGTTATTGCAAATCTAAAACAAAAGATAAACCCTTAATAAAGTGATTGCAAATTCAAAATAAGAAGAGCAAAATCATTATAAAAGAAACATGATATTTATTTGGAGAAACATTTTCAAGGAAATAATCCACCATAGAAAGAAAGGAAATTATATTATGAATTCAAATGAAGTTTACAACGACAATGTATGTTTTTCTAAGCCCCTTCAAAATATGATAGAATTTTGCTATCCTACAGACTGAACTAGACTGGATCACAAACTATAGATCAATGCCTAAATTTATAACAAAAAATTAGAGGATCAATGTACCATTGTTGTATCACAAAAAATTGGGCAACAAACCAAATAGAAAAACTCATAATAATCTCCCACAATAGCATCTTATGTATGCTTCTTACAACTATCATAGTGCATCTAGATAATTTTGGCATCCTTGAACCTTGTATAGGATTATTTTTCATAAATATTTGTCATAAGAACACATAAATATTTTAATAACCATCATAATAAAACTACTTACAACTCTTAATAAGCATCCAAGCACCTCAAAATAAGATATTCCAAATGGGAGACTAGTTATTTTGTCATTTTCCCACCGCACAAATAGTATAAGTAACATTTAGTATTATAAGGCACCGAGAGGGGGGAGGGAGGCAGTGCATTCACAGGTCTGAATCTTTTAACAATAATTATCCACAAGATCAAACATGCAAATGATAATATAACATAGAAGCATAGTAAATAAAAAATTCACAAACAATGAACACAAGACACAAGATTTTTCCCATGGAAACCCTTGTTGTAGGGAGAAAATCACATGTGGGAATGATGCCCACAAATTTCACTAGTGCACAAATGAAATTTTCCCTGTTCGGAGAAATTAAAAAACCCTTATGAGGTTATACCTGGTTAAGAGTATTTATAGCCTTATTAGAAGGTACAAAAGTCTTGTCAAAGACTACTCAGTTAAGTGATTTCAAACTCGTTTTGAGAGTCACCTTGTAAGAGGATTTATACTTTAGATCATGTTAGAGATCCTTCTCACTTTATTAGGAGTGACCTTGTTAAAATATTTTACCCACAAACATGTTAGGGCTTGTCTTGAGATAGATCTAGGAATGAATGCTTTGATTATGACACTTGTTTTACATGTCCACTTCAATTCTGATCATAGTGCCACCTGAACATCCAAATCTCCTTCCTTCAACATTACATGATCATAACCACCTATTGCATCATCACATCAACCCTAAAAATCAATTTCAATCTTATTTATAAAACATTTTCTCAAAGTTAGCCTTTTTCCAAAAAATGTTTTACCCACCAACATAAAAATCAAATTTGATCACGCTAAAATACATTGGTAAAATCAATAAAGTCAACACAACATTAATCAACTCATAAATAAAACATTTACTAACTCTAAATTGACTAGTTGGTTGATCCAGCCAAACTCACTCTACCTGTCTCCTGTTCTTATTGCTAGTGCCGCTTCAATGCTTAATAACTCATGGTATTCTTCAATCCAACTATTACAGTCATAGATGTAGTTAAATATACCTCTGTAGATGATTGATGCTTGTAAAAGAGTTGTTTCTTTGTCATTAGTTTTGTTAAAGTCATATTGATTGTCAAAGTCATTTAGTAAAGAAAATAAGTTCGTCGGTAAAGGAAGAGATAATTTTGGTAAAGGGAATAAGGAACGAGCACTGAGCAATTACTAAACCGAGAGCATGTTCATGTTACTGAGCAGAACAAAATGTATTACCGAGGCGCACAAGCCGACATAGCAGATACATTGGACCTGGACTCTGAGTATAGAATGTTTTATAGATCTCGAGGAGATTGTTTGATAAAGCATTGGAGATTTAAACATCATGAGTTTGCATGATTACAAGGTAAGATCCATGAATGAAAATTAACTATAATATATGCAATGGAGATCTAACTATTGGTAGCACCGTTTAAGGAGAGGATTCTAAAATGTTTCCATCACTTCTAGATCGAGTATAAATGGATTAGAGTATGAAGATAACAGTATGTAAGAGAGAGAGAAAGTGATGATCAGTCAGAGATAAGTGTGAAGGTGATGAGAAGAGTAGCCATTGAGTAACAACGAAGTTTAAGGGCAGAGTGTGAATGTGATTCAAAATTGAAGCTACCGAGTACAAAAGTTGAATTGTGAGTGGAATACAGTATGAAGTAAATTGATATTGAGCATATTGAGGCTGATAGGCATATGTTGATGCAAGCATTATAGATAGTTTTTGTTACTGATTATTGTGTAATCAAAATTGTAAAAGCTCTTAACCGAGTAGTCCCTAATAGGTCTTAAATTGTAAATCTTTTCACTGGGTACATCTCTTAGATTAGAGTGGTAAAATCCTTTAGCCAAGTAGATTGAATAAGTCTTTATTATTCTGATCAACAAGCTGTGATTGGTTTCTCTCTGTTGATCCATACAATGCTTTGTTCGATTGGTCTCTGAACCAAAGCTTTTGCAATTGAACTGGTGTTACCTGTTCTTCTCGGCAATAGCGTGTTGTTTCATTGAATCTCACAGGTAAGGGATTACTCGACCCCATCTCTCCATTACTTGGAAACCTTTCCTTCCTTAGAGCACTTGATCTAAAAAATAACAGCTTGCAAGGACATATTCAATTTCAAATTGGAAACCTATTTTGTTTGAAAAGGCTTGGATTGTCTTATAACAATTTGGAAGGTCACATTCTATCCTCTCTAGGAGGTTGCCGTTCTTTACAATCTCTCAGGCTGCCATTTAACAATTTAAGTGGAAGCATTCCCTCTGGATTTAGTCTTCTTTCAAAATTAGAAACCATGTCAATTGTAGTTAACCAATTAACAGGTAGTGTCCCACCTTTCATAGGCAACATGTCCTCCTTAACTATAATAGAATTGGGTGAAAACAGGTTCTAAGGTAGCATTCCTGTTGAATTGGGTATGCTTAGTCGTCTTAACTGGCTTAATCTTCACACCAGTAGCTTAACAGGGTTGATTCCTATTGCCCTTTCCAATTGCACTCAGCTGTATATGCTGCAATTATATCAAAACAACTTAATTGGCCCAATTCCCTGGGAGCTTGGCAGGCTATCAGAGCTGGAAGCAGTGTATTTGTGGGGAATTCAACTTAGTGGAGAAATACCCACCTCAGTGGGTAATTGGACTCAGCTCCAAGTGCTTTATCTGGAGCGCAACAAACTGAGAGGCGCAGTGCCCCTGGTTTTTGGGAAGATGAAGAAGCTGCAACGGTTTGTTTTGTGGCAGAACCATTTTGTGAGTGGAGGCAGTGGTTTGCCTATTTTAACTGCGTTGACAAATTGTTCCAACCTGGAAGATCTTCAGTTGGGCTTAAATTATTTCACTGGCATATTGCCCAATTCAGTTGGGCACCTGTCCAATTCACTCTCCGTTCTTTCATTGAATACAAATGGATTTGTGGGAAACATACCTGATGAGATTGGTAACCTCACAAACTTGGCAACATTGATCCTGTAAGCAAACCACTTAAATGGTTCCATTCCATCTACACTCGGTAAAATGTCAAATCTGGAGAGGATATTTCTGGACAAAAATGATTTAGATGGAGGAATTCCAGAAAGTTTCGGGCTATAAAAAAGGCTTGGATTGTTGTCAGTAAGTGAAAACATGCTTTCAGGGACAATTCCAGAGAGTCTTGGCGACCTCCCACAGTTACGAGAGCTTTTTCTTCATCACAATAACCTTTCAGGGGAAATACCTGCTAGTTTAGGGAGATGCCAAACTTTGGCAAAGCTGGACTTGGCTTACAACCAACTTACAAGAAATATACCTCCTGAAGTGGCAGGTCTTCAGAATATGAACTTGTATTTCAATTTTTCTAAGAACTTATTGCAAGGCTCAATTTTGGATGTTAGCAAAATGGTTATGGTATTAGCTATAGATTTATCTCACAATCACTTCTCTACTGGCATTCCAAGTGCTCTGGCAAGCTGCACGGCTTTAGAATATCTAAATCTTTCTTGAAATGCATTTGAAGGCCCGATTCCAGAATCTCTGACAACACTTAAATACCTTCAAGACATGGACTTTTCTTGCAACAATTTGTTAGGTACGATACCAATGGCTTTTCGAGACATGAAAATGCTTCGCCATCTAAATCTATCTTCAAACAGGTTGACCGGAGAGGTTCCAAGGGGAGGAGTTTTCTCAGATCTTGACACCTCAACAGTTGCAGGAAATCTTGGCCTCTGTGGTGCATGGATAAATTTACCACCGTGCTCTAATTTCAAATCCAAGCACAAAGGGCTATCAGTCTCCCATAAGGTAATAATTGCTGTTCTGATCAACATTGTAATATTAATCATGTGCTTTCTATTGCTTGCATCTTGCTACAAATGGGGATATAAGAGGCAGACCATCCTTCTAACAATGTAGAATAGAGTGCCTCTAGTGAAACTGACAATGTAGATCAGACTCCAGAGTACCCTTGATCTACATGTACATCCCATAAGGATTTCATATGAAGAAGTTGTGAGTTCCACAGATGGCTTTGATGAGGGAAATCTACTAGGGAGGGGTGGATTTGGATCAGTTTATAAAGGAATTCTGAGTAATGGGAGACATATTGCTGTCAAAGTCCTTAATTTCCAAGATCAAAATGCCCAAAAAAGTTTTATCACAGAATGCAATGCACTAAAAAGAGTTCAACACCGCAATGTGATTAAAATTATAACAGTCTGTTCCAACCCCGTTCTTAAAGCTTTGGTTCTTCCATTCATGCCAAATGGAAGTTTAGATAGGTGGTTGTACTCTGATTGAGATGAATGCAAACTAAATTTAAATGATAGATTAAAAATAGCACTAGGGATAGCTTAGGGAATGGAGTATCTACATCATTATTGTTTTGTGCAAGTGATACATTGTGACTTGAAACCAAGTAATTTGTTAATGGGGATGATAACACTCCATATATATAGCACACTTTGGCATCACAAAAGTGGTTTTTGGGAACTCCCTTGATTCATTGACTTCCACAAATGCACTTCAAGGATCGTTTGGTTACATGCCACCAAGTACTTGTTTGAGTCATTCTAATCTCCATATTGCACTGAATTCATTTTATATATTGCATCATTACATAAAATATTAACGAAAGTACTATATTGCAGAATATGCAATTGGTGTAAAGGTTGGGACAAAAGGAGATATATATAGTTATGGTATTGTATTGCTGGAGCTTTTTACGAGGAGGAAGCCAACTGATATCATGTTTATAGAAGGATTGACTCTTACAAAATGGGTAAGCATGAATTTTCTAGATGACATACCAGAAGTGATGGATTACTCCCTACTTAGAAACGTGAATGAATTAGACACATCAATGGTGTTGGAATGTCTTATACAAATCTTACAAGTAGGGTTGGTTTGTATAAGTACATCTCCACTACAGCGTCCCATATGAAAGAAGTTTTAATGAAATTAAATGATATAAAGTATTGTTTTCCCAGTTTGTCAACAACTCATTAATATAGTAAAGATTGTTGAAAAACAAACACAATTAATTATATTTGTTGTAATCAATCATATCATGATCATTCTTATTTTTTAAATATATTTTCTTAATTTGATATGTAAATGTTTTCAAAATGTACTCTGAAAATATTATTCAGATATCAGGTTTTGTTTTGTTTAATTTCTCATTTCTACAGTAAAAGATCGAAATCATCATCCTTGTAAATCTGATGAAGATAAAAGTACATTTTTAACATATCTCAATTATTAGTGATTGTTGCATGTTATTTGTCCTTGATGCCTCCTATATTGCACGTGCTATGACTAGCTATTGACTCTTGTTGGGTTACAACTATTTTTGGCTAATCATGCGTTTGTACTCATGATTCATTTTGACCAAGGTTTGACAAGCACTTGGATGTTTGATGCTCCACGTGTCCATTATTTGTGGTGGACTCCAAATAATTATGTTTTTACTTTGTAAACAACTTATGCGTTAGATTGAATGCTTATCATTGTGTTTTTTGTGAAAATCCTATCTGAGGGCCACCACCATGAAAGGATATCTGCTTATTGAAAGCTTGCTTCAAGATTGTTTCTTCTGGGTTTTTAGTATGTTACTCTTCAGCAAGGAAGGCATGAAATGATATGGGTTTTGATGATTTCTTTGCACTGCTCAAGGTATTGTGTTGAAATAATAATGGCTTATCATAGGAGAGTTTTTTTTCTTGAGCACGTTTCATTTGATTTCACTATTTTTGAGTTATCTAACACACGTCTTCTAGTGTGTATCTTCAATATCTTTATGAGGTTTTTCTTTGGCAAAAGACAATCAAGGTATTGGCAAGAAATGACAATTTTGCACACATATTCTTGAGGTGTGTTTATAACAGTGAGGTGTGATGTTTTATTCATAGTTTTTCTTCAAAAGATATTTGAAAAGAATTGCTACAAAACTCTTCTCCATTTTTTCAGCTGTATTCTTAGATTCGCCAGTAATACTTGGCATATTTTGTCATAATATGTTTAGTGAAGAAATATTCTTCATCTCTGCAAATTTTTGAAAAGATCCTTATTTTGCTTAAGATCTTTCACTAATTCAGTTTTTCAAAACTGTACACTACTGTTCGAAAGATGAAGGAAGGTTTTATTTTTTATCACTGTAGTTTGTTCACAATGAGGGTTTCTTTTATTTATGATCGGATAGTTACAAAACGGTTCAGTTTTGAATAACTGTCTTCCATTTTCATGAACTGTTTTCAAGAAGAAATTGAGGGTTTTTCTTCTATGTATTATGAAAACTTGTAAATTATTTTTCAAATTAGTTCTCATTAACTGATATTGAGAAAGAGTTCCAGTGTTGGTTGTAACTGATTCCTAAGAATTCATCTGAACTATGTGTTGAAAGTTTTTTCTATAAAAAGGGGAAAAACAATTGTATCAAAGTGTGAAAAAAGTGATTCATCCTGATTTAAAACATTGAAAGAACTATCTTAAAATTTATATATATAAGGTGTATGCTTGTGGAAAACATATGTAGTTATATGTATAAATTGTATTGACTGAAATACATTTTGAAGAAAGAAGTGAAAGGGTTGTAGCCTAGGAAAGCAGTTGTAGCTACTATTGTATGAAGAGGATTATTGCTCAATAAAAGTATAGGTTCAATAGGAGTGGTTTTTCTCCCTGTGGCAAAATCGTAAGGTTTTGAGGGTTTCCCACTTGGAAAAAATTCTTGTCTTGTTTTGTGAGTTGTTACTTTCCATACTGCTTTATTTTCATTATCAGAGAACTATAGTTAGCATCTGTGGTATTCTTCTTAAATTTTATACTATTCTGGTTCACCCCCCCTCTCAGAACTGTCACCACTTCCAACAAATGGTATCAGAGCTAGGGTCCCTTTCTAGGTTTGCCTATAAGGGATTATCTAGGGATTCTTTGGAAGTAAAATGGCTCAAGTAGAGGGTGCTTCTCTGAGTAGAGCTCCATTGTTTGATGGCAATGATTATATTTTTGGAGAGTAAGAATGGAAGCCTTCATTAATTCTTTAGACATTAATATGTGGGAAGTAGTTGAGAAAAACTATACTGTTCCTAATGCTATTCCTATAGATCCTGATGAAAAAAACAAATATGAACTTGACAAGAGAGCAAAATTTGCTATTCTTTGTGGTCTTACTAAAGATGTGTTTGTTAAAGTTATGTACTGTAAATCTGCAAATGATATTTGGAATAAGTTAGAAACCATTTATCAAGGAGATGAGAAAGTAAAGGAATCAAAATTGATAACATTAAAAACTCAGTTTGATAATTTGAAGATGAATGAGGATGAAAGTATAGCTACTTATTTTTTACATGTTGATGAAGTAGTAAATGTGAGAAAAGGTTTAGGAGAGACTATTGAAGAACATGATATCATTTCAAAGGTAGTTAGAATAGTTCTACCTAAATTTGAAACTAAAATCTCTAGCTTAGAAGAAAAGAAATTTTTTCCTAAAATGACCTTACATCAGCTGCAAAGAACTTTGACTGCATATGAAATGAGAATCAGCAATCAAGCTGCTTTTACATCAAAAGAAACAACCTTTAAGGCTGAGAAAATAGATGAAAGTGATACTGATTAAACTAGTGCTCTAGAAGCATTATTAGTCAAGAAAATGAGAAAGAAATATCATGGAAAACCTAAGTGTTTTAGTTGTGGTCAACTTGGACATTTTGTTGCAAAATGTCCTTATGCTGATCAAGATGACAATAATGAGAAAACTAAAAAAATTTCTAGAAGGAAACCTTGGAATTAGAATCAGAGGTTCAAGAACTTCAAAAAGAAAAGTATGTTGTCAAAAGAGGACTATAGTGAAGAATCAAGTAATTTTGAAGAAGAAGGAGAAGTATCATTCATGGTTGAAATTATCAATGTTCCTAATTTTGAAACTAGAAAATTGGAATCTTCATCTGATTTAAATGAAGATATTGATCTTGAAAAAGAACTTTTTTTTTCTTTACAAGAACTTAAGAAGCAAAATAAATTGATATTAGATTTTGAAAAAGAGAATAGCATACTAAAAACTAATTTAGAAACAACAAATCAGCTTATTGAAAATAAAAAACAATCTCTTCTTGAAAAAGACAAGAAACTTGTTTTGTTACAAAATCAGATTGAACAAGCTGGATTAAATGACAAAAGAAAAATTTCAAATCAAAGTTTGAGTTATTTCAAAGGTTATTGTTTTAATTGCAATCTTTTTGGTCATAAAGTATTCAATTGTAAGATGAACAGACAAAAGTATGGTTTCAAGAACCTAATTAGATGTTTTAAATGTTTTCATTATGGACACTTTGCTAATCAGTGTAAGCTTCATTTAAAATCTAAACAAGTATGGAAACCCATTGAAAAGTCTTTGATTATTGAAATAGCTCTGCTTGCCCATAAACTAGCTACTTGGATTTTGGACAGTGGCTACTCTCACCATATGACAGGCTGCAAAGGCAAGTTTAAAGATTTAGAAGATTTTGATGGAGGATTTGTTCGATTTGGAGATAACTCAGGTGCTTATATCACTGGCTGTGGTTCAATAGTTCTTAATACAGATACACCTATTCATGATGTTTATTATGTAGAAGGATTAAAACACAATCTCCTAAGTGTCAGTCAAATTTGTGACATTGGCTATTCAATTTCTTTTAATGCAAAAGGTTGTACTATCAAAAGTAAGAACAAAGTTGTTGCTACTGGACTAAGAATAGGAGGAAATCTGTATAATCTAATTGATTCTACTATTAAGGAATCTTCACTGATTAATACTTGTCTTGTAAGCCAAGTAGAAGAAAATTGGTAATGGCATAAGAGATTGGGACACTTAAACTTTGACAATCTTGCTAGGATCAACAAGAATAAAAAGGTTAGAGGCTTAACCCTAATTAGAAAACCAGCTAAGTTTGTCAAGAATGTGTCAAAGGTAAACAAACCAGAAAATATTTTAAAACCAAAGAGTACTTATCTAATAGGCCTTTAGAAATTGTTCATACTGATCTTTGTGGTCTAACTAAAAATCCTTCCTTAAATGATGAAAGATATTTCATGCTATTTATAGATGATTATTCAAGGGTGGTTTGGGTAACCTTCTTGAAACATAAATCTGAAGCTTTCACATGCTTCAAAATATTTAGGAAAATGGTTGAAAGAGAAATTGATCTAAAGATGAAGTGTTTACAATCTGACAGAGGTGGAGAATTCACCTCTCAAGAATTTATAGAGTATTTTAAAAAACATGGTATTAAGAGGCAGTTTTCAACTGCTTGTACACCACAACAAAACGGTGTTGTTGAAAGGAAAAATAGGACAGTTAAAGAAATGGCTAGAACTATGTTGAATGAAGCCAAATTACCTAATAAATTCTGGAAAGAAGCTATTCATACAGCTGTATATATTCTTAATAGAGCTCAAATCAGAGTAAGAACATCATATGCTCCTTATGAACTTTGGCATGGAAAAATAGCTAATGTTAAGGATGTTAAAATTTTTGGTTGTAAGTGTTTCATTAAGAAGGACAATGACTTGTTAGACAGTTTTAATTCTAGGTCTGACGAAGGTATTTTTTTTGGATATTCTATGCAAAGTAAAGCTTTTAAATGTTACAATACAAGGTTGAATAAAGTCATTGAAGCAATTAATGTGATTTTTGATGAAAGCTCCTTTTTATACAATAACAATGAAAGTTGTGTTGAAGAAGAGTCTTTACAAAGAAGAGAACATGTGTCTTGTGAACATCATAAGACCGATATTGATAATCAAGAACATTCTGATCATACTGATCAAGAACATTGTTCAAATTCTCAAGAATCAAAACTTCCTTTGAAGACTCCTTAAATCAAGTAAAAAGACATCCTGAATCTCAAGTCATTGGGTCTGTAGAGGGAGGAATTCTAACTAGAAGAAAAGCCAAACTTGATGAACATGCTCATATTGCAGAACATTTTTGTCTCTTATCAGATTTTGAACCAAAAACTATGACTGAAGCCTTGTCTGAACCTTGCTGGATGGATGCTATGAAAGATGAAATAAATCAGATTGAGAAAAATCAGACATGGGAACTTGTTCCTAGACCTGATAACAAGAATGTTATAGGTGGGAAATGGATTTTTAGAAATAAACTAAATGAAGATGGCAAAGTAACAAGGAATAAAGCTAGATTTGTGTGTAAAGGTTATGCTCAATAGGAAGGTATTGATTTTGGTGAGACTTTTGCACCAGTTGCAAGGTTAGAATCTATTAGAATTTTTCTTGCATATGCTAGTTACAAAAAATTCATTGTTTATCAAATGGATGTTAAAACTAATTTTTTAAATGGATATCTTGATGAAGAGGTTTATATGGAATAGCCAGAAGGATTTAAGTCATCTAATAAACATGATTATGTATATCGTCTTAAAAAGGTATTATATGGCTTAAAACAAGCTCCTCGAGTTTGGTATTCCAGACTTGATAAGCATCTTATAGCAAACAGTTTTACACGAGGAAGCGTAGACATCACTTTATATATTAAAAATGTTAATGGAGATATCTTAGTTGTGGAAGTCTATGTTGATGATATTATTTTTGGGTCAACTAATGATGCATTGTCAAAGCATTTTTCTAATATCATGGCATCAAAATTTGAGATGTCTCTTTTAGGTGAACTGACATTTTTCCTTGGTCTACAAGTAACATAGCTTGAGCATGGTTTATTTTTGTCTCAATCAAAATATGCAAAAGAAATATTAAAGAAGTTTCATATTCGACAGATTGTAGACCTGTTAGCACACCTATGGAAACATGGTGCAAACTTATTAAAGATGATGATTCACCTCCAGTGGATCAAACTTATTACAGATCTATGATTGGTAATCTATTATATCTTACTACATCTAGACCATATATGATGCAAGCTGTTTGTCTTGTGTCCCAATTTTAGTCTGCTCCAAAATAATCTCATCTTAATGCTGTTACCCAGATTTTTAAGTACATTCAAGGTACTCTTAATTTTAGTTTATGGTATCCTCATACTGATGATTTTACTTTACTTGGTTATACTGATTCAGATTGGGGTGGTTCAGATGACAAAAAGAGCACCAGTGGTGCTACATTTTTCTTAGGTAATCGTTTAGTTTCTTGGCATAG
Source organism: Chamaecyparis obtusa (assembly GCA_027943335.1). Taxonomy (NCBI): domain Eukaryota; kingdom Viridiplantae; phylum Streptophyta; class Pinopsida; order Cupressales; family Cupressaceae; genus Chamaecyparis; species Chamaecyparis obtusa. The sequence goes on from BSBK01008852.1 coordinate 30,444, forward strand.
TAAGAAACAGGACTGTGTCACTTTATCTACTTGTGAGTCTGAATAAGTTGCGGCAACTACTTGTTGTACTCAGTTAATTTGGATGACATATTAGCTATCTGATCTTGGTATTTCGGTTCTTAAACCTATTTCTATCATGTGTGATAATATGAGTGCTATTCAATTAAGTAAAAATCTCGTTATGCACTCACGCACCAAACATGTGGCCATTAAACTTCATTTTTTGCATGATCATGTTCTTGCCAATGAGTTCAAGTTGCTTTATGTTCCTACTCAAGCACAAGTGGTAGATATTTTTACTAAAGTTCTTCCCCGGGCTTCTTTTGAACAACTCCGCATTCAGTTGGGTGTTGTTTCTCTTTCTCTGTTGCACTAAGTTTAACCCTTGTGGGGGAGTCTGTGAGAGGTTGTTGCTTCCTCTTCACTGACTTTTTACTCTTTTCTAGCAGTCTTTTGAGTCCTTGATGCAAAATGGGGGAGATGTACTTCATCATGGATGGATAGTTTTCAGGTGGATTAGGTATAGTTTCAGCAATTTAGGTGGACCTTGCTTTACAAGTTTGGTCAGGTTTGGTTTCTTAGTGATTTTATTCTTTCAATTGGCTTAGATAGTACAGGTGGATTTTTTGTGCACATACAGTTGTGTTTGATATAGCCTGTGGCATTCATAGTTTGCCTCAACGACAAATGGGGGAGTTTGTTGCATGTTATTTGTCCTTGATGCCACCTATATTGCACGTGTTGTGACCAGCTATTGAATCTTGTTGGGTTACAACTATTTTTGGCTAATCATGCATTTGTAATCATGGTTTATTTTGACTAAGGTTTGACAAACACTTGGATGTTTGATGCTCCACATGTCCATTATTTGTGGTGGACTCCAAATAATTATGTTTTTATTTTGTAAACATCTTATGTGTTCGATTCAATGCTTATCATTGTGTTTTTTGTGAAAACCCTATCTGAGGGCTGCCACCATGAAAGGATATCTGCTTATTGAAAGCTTGCTTCAAGATTGTTTCTTCTGGGTTTTTAGTATGTTACTCTTCAGCAAGGAAGGCACACAATGATATGGTTTTTGATGATTTCTTTGCACTGCTCAAGGTATTGTGTTGAAATAATAATGGCTTATCATAGGAGAGTTTTTTTTCTTGAGCACGTTTCATTTGATTTCACTATTTTTGAGTTATCTAACACACGTCTTATGGTGTGTATCTTCAATATCTTTATGAGGTTTTTCTTTCGCAAAAGACAATCGAGGTATTGGCAAGAAATGACAGTTTTGCACACATATTCTTGAGGTATGTTTATAACAGCGAGGTGTGCTATTTTATTCACAGTTTTTCTTCAAAAGATATTTGAAAAGAATTGCTACAAAACTCTTCTCCATTTTTTCAGCTACATTCTTAGATTCGCTAGTAATACTTAGCATATTTTGTCATAATATGTTTATTGAAGAAATATTCTTCATCTCTATAAATATTTGAAAAGATCCTTATTTTGCTTAAGATCTTTCACTGATTTAGTTTTTCAAAATTGTACATTGTTGTTTGAAAGATGAAGGAAGATTTTATTTTTTATCACCGCAGTTTGTTCACAATGAGGGTTTCTTTTATTTATGATCAGACAGTTAGAAAATGATTCAATTTTGAATAATTGTCTTCCATTTTCGTGAACCGTTTTCAAGAAGAAATTGAGAATTTTTCTTCTACGTATTATGAAGACTTGTAAATCATTTTTCAAATCAGTTCTCATTAACTAATATTGAGAAAGAGTTCCAGTGTTGGTTGTAACTGATTTCTAAGTATTCATCTGAAATATGTGTTGAAAGTTTTTTCTATAAAAAGGCGAAAAACAATTGTATCAAAGTGTGAAAAAAAGTGATTCATCCTGATTTAAAACATTGAAAGAACTATCTTAAAATTTATATATATAAGGTGTATGCTTGTGGAAAACATACAGTTATATGTATAAATTGTATTGACTAAAATACATTTTGAAGAAGGGAAAGGGTTGTAGCCCAGGAAAGCAGTTGTAGCTGCTATTGTATGAAGAGGATTATTGCTCAATAAAAGTACAGGTTCAATGAGAGTGGTTTTTCTCCCTATGACAAAACTGTAAGGTTTTGAGGGTTTCCCACTCGACAAAAATTCTTGTCTTGTTTTGTGAGTTGTTACTTTCCATACTGCTTTATTTTCATTATCAGAGAATTGTAGTTAGCATCTATGGTATTCTTCTTAAATTTTATACTGTTCTGATTCATCCCCCCTCTCAGAACTGTCACCACTTCCAACAGTGATAATAAATGATGTTCAGTTCTTTTAAATCTATTCAAAAGTCACTATCTCAATGAGTTGCTCCAACTCTTTTTAATGGAAGTTGTTATGGTCCCTACAAAATGCACTAAAGACAAAAAAATGTCAATTTTTCAGATTTGTGAAAATACAGATATTTTTTTACAAATTTTTTGTGATTTTTTACCACAAAACATGCAGATCATGAAGAATAGATGGTGAAAATTTTGTGAAAATCTATTGTATTTTCTATTTTTTGAAATTGCCAAGTTGTGTGGGAAACTTACTTATTAAATGTACTTTGTAAACAAGATTTAGATCTTTCCATTTGTAGTTATTATAGCTACTTCATTTTAATTTCTACAACTCTATCTTTGTTATTATTATTATTTATTCTCTATTCTGTTTAATTGTAAAAATTCATAGTTAATTTTTTAGTGTTATATGTTTTATAATTAGATTTTAGTTTAGTACTGTTGATATTTATTTTTTAAATTTGGTGAAGTGACATATATTTCAAGATATTTATTTATTTGTAGTATTTGTTATACTTTTTTATACATCTATAAAAGTCATCACCAAACCAAATATGAAAGTTCCTACATCAACCCATGATTGGGACTAAATCTTTTCATTTTCAAAATGTAAATTCAATTTTTGGATGATTGTTCTCATTAACATCATTGATTAAGTGAACCATGTATTCATTTTACTATATAATGTGTTAATCTCCAAGAATACCTTGAATCATAAACACCTATTCTACTACAAAAATCATGCATAATGAAAAGACAATGATTTTCTTTAGAACCACTTATAAATATTAGAATATTAAATTCAGCTCCAAATCTCATTCAATAACAATAAAACTAAAATTGGGAGTAGTTTATGAAACTTAAATATCTTCTACCAAAAGAATTTTAGATATAGTTTCCAGACCTTATATTTTCAATGAAATTTTTTTATCAATATCTTAGCATCTCTAACACTTTAAAAAATTATTCTAAACCAAACTAAGAATCAATCTATTTGAGAAATGATGCCAAAATGTTTTAGAATACACAATAACCTTTCAATTACTAAAACAACATGAGTTGATCTCATATATATATATATATATATATATATATATATATATATATATATATATATATATATATATAGTCAGATTATAACTATTCACATACTAACTAAATAGTTAAATTGATAAAATTAGTTAATGAATAGACATGTCCCATGAAGGGACATGTCTCTTCCTGACCTTGTTATGTACAAATACAAAGAGATCGATGCATTTGGAAAATCCATACAATTATAACAATGTGATTAAATTTGCAATTGATCTCTGGAATTTAACATGGTATTAGAGACAAGTTGTAAATCTAAGAGAGTAGTTTGTTGATGGTGAATGTGTGACTATCTTAGAAAATATAGTCTCAGTATGAGGACCATATCTCACAAATACACCATTGGATTTTGCTAAATGTTTTATATGTTGGTGATAAACAAATTTAGAAGAATCTCACCAGAGCGATTGGAGAGAAAATGTCAGGTTCAAAAGTTACGACCGACTGTGTACAAGCCTATGCAAAATCTGTAAAAGAGTGAGGTTCTTTCTTTAAAAGCCTAACCGTTTGAAGGGAGATTCAATCATATTGAAGGTTGTCATAGTGTATAGAACCTTTGGATATTAAAGAAAGGTCATGTGAAGATTTATGGCAATGTTCAAGAACGACAACATCATTTTGTGAATTTGCATGATATTTTCTATATGGGCTAACCTTACAAAATGAAATACTTGAAATTTATAAAAGATAAGTATTTCATATTTTATTAATGCATATGATTTTTGATTTTGTAATTCATGCTATACTATTGGTTAGTAAAATCTTGTATGCTTTTATAATTGGTATTTTTGGTCAAGATAGTTTAGTGAGCTATTTGTAATCTCTCTTTGACATACCTTCAGGACATAAGCACAAGATAATTGCATTCAAGGGAGAAAGAACCCGATGCTTTCAAATGAATTGATGATTAAGACTAGATGCAAAGGGAGTATGACATTTCAAAAGAGGTCAAGAAGTTGATAAACTTGAGCTTCAAAGGGAGCAGATGGTTCAGTCAACTTGTGACAATTGTGATCATATTGATTGAGAGAGAGTTCACTATTGAAGGTGAAAAACTTTTGAGGTAAACTTGATATAATTAATTATTATACTAATGAATCATGAATATTTTAAATGGGCATGCCCCTTGTGTAAATCATGAGGAAGTGACAAATTCTGAATGATTATCCCTTGTATTTGTAAAAGTTATTGGAAGGTGGCGATCTTGTAACAATAACTTGATCTTCTATTGTGATAGACATCTTGTGATGGCTGAAATAGATCATGATAGATGGCATATTCTATTGTGATAAACATCTTGTGATGGTTGTGTATAAGGTAAAATATGGATGAGGTCTTAGAACAATGGTTTGCACATAAAAGAGACCCCAAAGCCAATATTTTACACTTATATGAAATTTTATTGATATGAAAAGTAAATGTAGATGATTAATATTGAAATGAAGAAATAAAGGTACTTACCTCCAAAAAAAAATTGGCTAAAAATCCTTTCAAATGATCTCAAAAACTGTTGATTTTTGCATTTTTTAACCGAAACTGCGAGATCTACAAAACCCAGAAATATTTTTTTGATATGAGGTCAGGTCTCCTTTGAAACTCATAAAAGGTCAAAGGTTACATTAATATTTTGAAGGTTGACTTTGACTTTGTTCGCAGATCTCGAAAGTTTGGTGATTATCTAGATATGCACTTTAATTTGTCATTCCACACTTGTACCTACAAGAAAAATGGTTTTGTTTGTTGGGGGGGAGGGGTTTGCCTCAGTCAAACCCCAATTTAAGAATTAACCTTGAAATTGAATTAAAATTGCAGTAGTAAACAAAGTAAATGGAACAATTCACCTTGCTTATGTTGAAAACCCTTGTGGAAGATTTGAATCCTTGAATCCACAAGCATGGATGCTCCAAATGAATGTAGAATTGAATGTAGGATGTCTCCAATCAATTTTCTTTAGATCTTCTACACCAATCTTGAATGGATCTTGAATTAGGAAGAGACTTGAATGGAAATGGAGGAATCTTCAACAAGAAAGCTCCATAGAGCTTGAATCCTTCAATGGCTACTAATGGATCTCCTTGATTAATTGGATCTTGAATGTTTGAAGGCTTGAATTCTTAAATGCTTGATCTTCTTGCTTGAGAGCTTGAGAGATTGTGAGATGAGATATTTGATTGAGAGATATGAGATGGAGAAAATTAGAGAGGAAGGATCCCTTTTATAGTGATCTAGGGCACACGAGGGGCCTCATTGAAAACAATAATAAAGGGCCCATGGCACAAAACTCTAGAGAGGTGCACATGGAGAGGAAATTAAATTAAAGTCTTGACACAAAACTCTAGAAGGGGACCACCCTTAATATATAAATAAAAATAATTATTTAAGAGAATTTTCACAAAATTCAAGGTAAGGCCAACCCCAAAGTTAATTTGAGCATTAGGCACAAAACTTGAGAAAAGGATAATCTCCAATAATAAATTAGGATTCCTATACAAATATCAAGAAAGGTCCACCTCAAATATTAATTTTAGAATTTGACACTTAATCTGAGAAATAGTGGCCCCAAAGAGGGAAAAGACAAGATTTTGATGAAATCCCAAAACCAGAAGCTAACCCCGAGGATCCCAAACCCTAGGGCCAAGAATGAGGTCTACCTTGACCTAGGTTAGGGTCAAGGTCATCCCTGACCTAGGTCAAGGTCAAGGTTGACCTTGACCTAAGAGGTTGAACTTGACCCTGAGGTCAAGAGTCCAGGTTCTCAATTCAGGATGGAATAATTATGCCAGGAAGAAGTGGAAAATAGGGGGGTAAGTGCACAAAGATGGGGGACCAAAAAGGGGGTATAAGTTGCCACTTTTTTCCTGAAATCAGCAAACTCTAAACTTCAACAAGAAATTGAAGATAGTTAGACTCAAAATTTTAAGATGTGACAAAAACAAGAGTTGTAATACTCTTAATCTAGCTCCTAAACTACTGACTTATTTTGAAAATGGTGTAGATTAAGGCCCTCAAAAAGGGGGAGCACAAAAAGTGGTCCTATTTTTGGTCCACAAACATAACATAGCGTCTGGTGTGCTCCCCCTAAAATGTTAAATTTTTTTTAAAAAAATTTTAATCACTCCAATGAGAAGTTAGCTAACACCACGTAGTTTATCCCAGATTTTTTGGTAATTTTTTTATGAACGTATAATTTTTGATGAATTTACAAAGTGCACACATCCTGAAAACATGAAATTTCTATGTGCTGCCCCTAGAAATCATTTAAAACTAATCGAAAATTAAATTTTCTTTTTTTTAAAGTGTGTAGAATGGAGTCTAGTTTCTAAAAATGTAACTTATTGTAAAATTCGATGAACGAGCCAAAATCTATGCCCAAAATAATGCATGTTGGTTTTTTACAAAAAACAAACATACACACAAAAGAAATTAGAGTTGAAAAACTTAACATAATCAGAATTCAAAATAAATTATATGCTTAGATAGCTAACAGAGAGATCTACAATATCACATCATCTGATTTTTACGTTCTTGAGCCACGAGTAAACCTGACAAGGAGCACACAAAAAAAGATGTCATTTTTTTGTATGTCTGTTGAAAAACACGTCTCAAGTCTATTTCAATCATCCAAGCCTTTGGGTTGGATCTCCAAGGAAAATCCAAGCCTTAGGATTGGTAATTTCAAATACTTTACAAAGCATGCACGCCCTATGTAAAAAATAATAAATTTACATAGGGCGTGTGCCCTGTGTAAGATACAAATTTATTTAGTGAGAGAGAGAGAGGGAGGGTAATTTATACCAATATAACATTTAAGTATAAGTTTGATAATTTTAATTTCTTATACTTTAAGTTATATTTGTATAAATTATAAAACATAATGCTTTTAGGATGTTTGGGATAGGTTCCAGCTTTATAGGAGTTCACATGCAGATTCTAGATTTGAAAAATTCCAGACTTAGCCAAATTTCAGGATTCAACAAGGCTTCAGTAGGGTTACCTCCCACAATCCATCATGGATTTCTAAGGTCAAACTGAAGCTGACAAAAGGATTCCCAAAGGGTTTTAACTTGTTTTTATCACAAATCACTTGGTTTTGACACCATCTCTACGATAGACTTAGGTTAGCTCTCTCTCTCTCTCTCTCACACACACACACACACACACACACACATCACCCTCTCTCTCTCCCCCTTATCTAATCTCTCTTTCATTACCCTCTCTCTCTTTCTCTCTCTCACTCACACACACACACACATCACCGTCTCTCTCCCCCTTATCCAATATCTTTCTTTCATTACCCTCTCTCTCTCTCATACTCTCTCTCTCCCTCCCCCATACTCTCTCTCTCTCTCTCTCTTATCTCTCTCTCTGCCTCCCTCTCCCTTATCTCTCTCACTCTCTCTCCTTCCCTTCTCTCTCTCTCTCTCCCTTATCTCTCTCTCTCTCCAAAGTGAGAGAGTGAGAGATAAGGGAGAGAGAGAGAGGGAGAGAGAGAGTAGATAAGGGGGAGAGAGAGAGGGAGAGAGAGAGAGAGAGGGTAATGAAAGAGAGAGAGTAGATAAGGTGGAGAGAGAGAGAGTGTAATTACTCTCTCTCTCTCTCACATCACCCTCTCTCCCCCTTATCTACTCTCTCTCTCTTCTCACATCACCCTCTCTCTCCCCCTTATCTACTCTCTCTCTCTCTCCCTTACCTCTCTCTCTCTCTCACTCTGGAGAGAGAGAGAGAGAGAGGTTTGAGATGAGAAAGAGAGAGAGAGAGAGAGAGAGAGAGAGAGAGAGAGAGAGGGTGAGGGTGTGTGTGTGTGTGAGAGAGAGAGAGAGAGAGAGTAGATAAGGGGGAGAGAGAGGGTGATGAGAGAGAGAGAGGAGAGGGTGATGTTTTTTGGTGTGTTTGTGTGTGTGTGTGTGTGAGAGAGAGAGAGAGATATATAAGGGGGAGAGAGAGGGTGATGAGAGAGAGAGAGAGGAGAGGGTGATGTTTTTTGGTGTGTTTGTGTGTGTGTGTGTGTGTTTGTGTGTGTGTGTGTGTGTGTGTGTGTGTGTGTGAGAGAGAGAGAGAGAGAGAGAGAGAGAGAGAGAGAGAGAGATTTGGGTGAGAGCTAATCTAAGTCTATCGTAGAGATGGGGTTGAAACTGAGTGATTTGTGATAAATCAAGTTAAAACCCTTTGGGAATCCTTTAGCCAGCTTCAGTTTGACCTTAGAAATCCATGATGGATTTTGGGAGGTAACCCTGCTGAAGGCTTGCTGAATCCTAAAATTTGGCTAAGTCTAGAATTTTTCAAATCTAGAATCTGCATGTTAACTCCTATGAAGCTGGAACCTATCCCAAACATCCTGAAAGCATTATATTTTATAATTTATACAAATATAACTTAAAGTATAAGAAATGAAAATTATCAAACTTATACTTAAATGTTATATTTGTATAAATTACCCCCCTCTTTCATTGTATAAATTAGCCCCCCCTCTCTCTCTCACTATATAAATTTGTATCTTACATAGGGCGCACTCCCTATAAGGCATATTCCCTATAGGGCACAGGTCCTATTTGGCGCACACCCTATGTAAATTTATAATTTTTTACATATAGGGTGTGCACGCTTCGTAAAGGATTTGAATTGCCCAAGCCTAAGGATTGGGCAACCCAAGCCATAGGGCGTGCGCCCTATAGGGAGCATGCCCTTTAGTGCATGTGCACTATGCACAATGGGGGGCCAAAAAGAGAAGTGGAAAATTTTTGGTCCCCCATCTTTGTGCACTTACCGAGGGTAGAACAAGGGAAAAAGCCAAATCTAAGTCGAGTACCCATTCAAGGCATTCAACATGACCCCAAACCACTTACTCAGAGGGCTAAACATTCTTATCATGGAAGTGCTTCCATTTTAAGATGATACAGGCTGAAACACATCATAATAGATGATGTGAATGTTCTTATGGTAAGTGCACATTGCCTATGGAAAATTGTTGAGTACTTGGTGGACATCATGAGAATTGATGTTGGTAGGGCATTACTCTAGGCACTTGGTGAATATCTTGAGAGTTGATATTTTGTAGGCCAATGCTCTCGATATCATGAGATGATATCTTTAAGAAATCTTGAGTACATAGATGAATGTCATGTGTTGACATTCTGATAGGCCAATACTCAAGATATCAAATGGATAGAATCGTCGATGGAGGCAATCCACCTAAGGACTTATGCACAAAATCCTCAATGGAGGTAATCCACTTGAGGACTTGTGGATAGAATCATCGATGGAGGAAATCCACATGAGAACTTGTGGATAGAATCGGCGATGGAGGAAATCCACCTGAGAAATTGTTGATAGAATCGCCAATGGAGGAAATCCACCTGAGAACTTGTGGATAGAATCACCAATGGAGGCAATCCACACATTGAGGCTATGTTTCTATTGATTACATCATGAGGATGATACCATTTTTTCTTACATCATATAATTGATTTTGTCAAGTGTCTTAAGTATTGACATTAGATTGATTTATCCTCCCTAGTTAAGAGGGAGTGTTGATGTTTGTAGCATCGATTAGATAAATAATACTAACTATATGATTATCACTACTACATTTGACCTCATTTTTCCACCAAAAATTTTGACCATCAATTAAAAAGGTTTAGGTTGGTCGGGTTATAGAAGGAAAACTTCCTTTTTCTTTCAATCCATGCTTGTGTTAGTCAAAATTTTGACCAATACCATGTAGGTCAAAATTTTGACCAAAATAGGCATAACTTTAAAAAGAAAAAATATTTTGTATCTCATTTCATTGTTTGGTTTTCACTTGGAGTGTGCAAAGGAGCTAGAACATGTGATTGTTTGAACTGTTATTTGGTGAGAGTTTTAGGAGGACCGCCTTCCTACGAGGGTTTCCACTGTGATTTGGTGTAAAGGAGGACCACTGGCCTTTGAGGGTTGCCACTGTGATTTGGTGTAAAAGGAGGACCACCTATAAGGGTTTTCTTACTCAGCATTTGTCTAGCATTATTTTATTGGTTACCTACTTAGGGCCTATGAGAAATGTGCCAGGGCATCATGTATTGGGTATTTGCTAGGTTGTTTATATATCATGCCTTCTCCATTTGTGAAGTGAGTGGATAGATTGAACATCTCTGCAAGTTTAACCTTTGATGAATCCATGATTTTGAAGTTTATTTGTTATTTTTGAAAATATTTTATTGAAAATTTTGTGCTATGCCCACAAGATACTAAACTCTTTGTCAGACCGGCCTGAAAACTCCTCAGTCGAATTTGTCATGGAGAGTGTACCTTGACTTGCGATTTTTCCATTGGTCTCCAATTCCATTGGGTGAGAAATAAGCCAAGGAAATGAATTTTAATAACCCTGCAAGTGCTCATATTTGGGGGAAGTAGCTACACTGATTCAAGATTGATGCCCTAGTTAGATATATGCTATGTGTTTAATCAGTAAAGTAAGAAAATTCTTGTAGCACCGTCCTAGGAATAATCTGGATATATCCTAAATCGAGACTGTTTGCCAACTAGAACTCATAAACAAAAACATGACCATCAGTTTTAGATGCCTCAAACACCCATTTGTTACACTATTCAATCCTTTAAGGAACCTGATACATTCCACTATGAAACTCTTTCAACCAAAACCAAATATCATTCACTATTATGTTATTCACAAAAGATATCAAAAACTGATAGCAGGAATATATATAAACTTAAATAATAATGAGTTCTTGAAAAATATTTTTTAAAAAGCGTTGTAGACATCAATGCTTTCTTGGATCACCAAACGGTTTCAAAACATTTCTTTGTCAACAAAACTGATTACTATGCTCCCCTACGGGACTGTCATAAAGAAACTAATAACCAAAAAACCATTCCTTATGGGACTGTCATGAAACAAAATAGATCATTTATATTTCTTTGCACAATAACAATAAAGAGAAGCCGATTCATTAACACTATTATGTTCTTTGTAATAGAGACAAAAAACTGCCAATAGGGAATACATAAAGCTTAATTAAAATACATTTCATTCATACTCAAGGTAGAAAAAACATTCATGGCTCTCTGTGTTAGAAATAGGGAATACTAAGAGGGGGGGGGTGAATCAGTATTCTAAAAACTTTTACTTTTGCCCAATTATGGATATAACAGATAATCTTAATTCTTGCATAACATAGAAAGCTAAATAACATGCATAGCAATAAAACAAAGGAACTCATAACACATTATTTGTTCTCGAGGAAAACCTGGCCAAGGGAAAACCCTAGTGGGGATGGTACCCACAAAGATCCACTAATCAAAAGTATCATGTTAAGGATGTTGACCCTATTAGGAGTCTATTACAAGCATATAGTGTCTCAGTCCTAATTAAGGGACTATAGGCCTTGTTAGAAACCTCAACCCTGTTAGGAGTTGGTAGTACAAAATGTGATTACCAGATGAGCCCACTTCCCAAACAAGTAATATACAATGTTCACTTATTACAAAAGTAGGTCAAGGTACATAACCTTATACTGCTTGCATCAATATCTCTTCACTACTCTTTCACTATCGCTATTACATTCATATCATATCACTATATTACTATTGCTATATCCTTCTTACAATTTACAATTACATTTATACAAGTTATTAAGGCTAATAACTTTCCAGTCAGCTATCATATTACAAAATGAATTTACCCAAGGGTCAAAATATAGTATGTCATCCCTTTATATTTTTAAGTCATTATTTTGATAAACAAAATAATCCCTTAACTCTTTACCAATTCTGTCTTCATATTTTGTCATGTCGGCTTGACACTGTCTTTAGTAAAAATGTCATAACTTCTTCCGTACATGCCATACTAACTTTCACTCTGAGATGAGCCTTCAATAGTCACCATAGAGTCTATGTTCAAGTGCACAAGCATTGAACTTACTCCAATCAATGTCACCAAACAAAATTGTCTACTGGTTCACTGGCAAAAACACATTGTCTCATACTTAGACAATTTTACATTGCGCTCTGACATACTAGCTCTCTGACTTGTGTGATCTTCATGTAGATCATATGTCGCCATAATTACAACATCTATGTAACCAACTCAGCCAAATTGCCAACAATCTCCCCCTTTGTTAGGTGGCAACATATGAGAAAATTTGCTAAGTCCTAGACTCAAAAACTTCAAAATTGTGGCCATAGTATAAAATATGTATATACTATCCTTATGAATCCAAAAATCTTATCTCTTATACAGTACTCCCCCTAAGAGTATCAATCCTTATCAATTTCCTATCAATTTTTTGCTAAATATCTCTCCCCCTTTGACAACAATGACAAAATAAAGGTAAGGAGGGTTACAAAACCGTGTTCAAAAAGCTTTATACCTTGATTCAATATTCCAAAGCTAGTAGGCTTGCAACACAATCTGCAAAGTCAATCTTTATTGCCTCTAACTCTTTCTCCCATGATTTCTTAATAGAATCTGCCACACTGAGTAGTGTGCATAGTCCATAAGATGCTATCTCACATGCGTGGAGATTCTCAAAGCTAAACTTTTGAAAAGATGTCTTAGTTGAAAGACATTCTTCCAATTGCCCTTTAATAATGCTTAACTTTATAGAAGTGTGCTCTCTTAAAACAGTGAATCTTTTCATTTTCTTGTCCTTTTCATCCTACAAAATTTTGATCTCATCATATAATTTACGAATTTTCTTCTCAACATCAAATACCTTCACATTGGGGCTTGAAAGAAGGTTTGTTTCATTTAGAATTTCTGCTTCCTTTAGTTTCATCTTCTGATCTTCTGCTACTACCAAGGTCTTTGATTTTGTACACTAAATGTACAAGGATTTACCTCTTTCCAAATTCTTCCTCAAGTCCTTTATACAGATATCAAGATTATTGATATCATTCCTAATATTTTGGCTAATGTTCAGAAGTGATTTGGCCTCATAGGCTGCTTTCACTTTCACTTTTGCTATATCAGACAAATTTGTGAACTCACTATCAAAAGTGTTCATTACCTTCCTTGCTTTCTCCAGAGGGTCTGCTTCTACAATTTGTGTAGTTACAACACCTTGTAATTTTTCATTAAGCTCCTTCAGACATCCTTCAAGACTTTTAACTTTCTTGTTCTTTCCAATGATCTTGTTCAAGGATGTGATCAATTCCATCTGATCATCATCATCTACTTCCTTTCCTAGATTCTCAATCATAGATCCAATCTAATTCTTCTTTCTAGTCTCAGGAGTAAGACTAATTTCTTCTTGGGTGGGAATAGGTGCTTGAATCTCTGTTACTTTGGGTTCTTTAGTAGTGGTTTGTGTCTTCTCTTCTTCTTTAGTTCTACCCGGTTCTTCAAAAGCCTAATTGTCAACAATGTTCTCCAGATTCTTGAATACATTATCATCAGTATCCAAGGTGATCTTAGTTCCTTCAACATTCATAGTTTCATCCTCAATGTTTATGGTTGGAGGAGAGGGAATGTCCTCTTGTTCTACTTCACCTGCTTGATCTGCTACAACTGATCGTTCACTAGCATTCTTTGTCATAACCTTGATGATTGCTTGGTCTGTTTCTGCTTTGAGTTCTTCATACTGTCCTCCCATAATCTGAATAGTTCTTCTTTTTGTCCTCAAATGGGTGTTTAGAGCCTTCAATATCTACTTAAGGTGTTCATCATTTCTCACATCATAAAGTTTCCTCACAAGATTTTATCTAATAATTGTGTCTTCCTCTGATGCTCTCTTCTTCCTGTTCACAAGTTTCTTGTATAAGTCATCAGGTATCTTACCCTGAATTGTATCAAACTTCTTGTCAAATAGGATCATATGCTTCACCAGTGCATTATCTAGATTTAATCTTTCTACATAATCATATAAGTCATAATATTTATTCATCTTTGTGAAATCTCCATCTTGTATAATCTCTTCATTTACTCTTTCAATTCTAGGTTTCTAGGTTTTCTTCTTAATAGAAGTGTTATCATCTTTGATTTCTGCAATTTTCCTCAAAACTGGTGGCACCAATGTTTTCTACCTCTTACCTGGTCCAGTAGCAATCTCTTTTACTCTTTTGCTAGGTGTGGAGGAGGTTGACCTAGTGGGTTTTCTTGCTTCTTGTTCCTTCTCTGTTTCTTCCACTTTCACCTTGACTTGAGTTTCTCCTTGCTAAACTATAATTGATGATAAAGGTGGTACAGACAAAATGTCTTTATGTCCAATTTCTCTAATTGCTACTGCTATGTTCTTAGCTACCAAGAATTCCTGCTCTATCATCCCTATATCTTTTAGAATTCTCTTAATTGTACTCTCAACTCTTTTCTTACACTGTTTCTCTTCAAGTAAGGTCTTTGCAGAGTTGAAGTTCTCCTCAAAGGTTCCAAACCTGTTACTATGAGTATTGATCTTGCACTTAAGTAACCTACTCACATACTCTTATGTCTCAATTTTAGATATTTCATAGCCAAGATGGTTTATGAACTCTACTCTAGGTTCTATTGCTTCAATATAAGAAAAGTCAGTATCAACCATGAAACATATCTCATTTTTATACTTCTCCACAAGAGACTTTGGGATCCTTGATCTGCTTGTTACCAAATTATGAAATGTCTTTATTACCAGTAAAACACTTTCATCCACTTTATCAATAACATGCCTTAGATATACTTTGTTAATCCTTTCCATTATAGATTGGCCATCATTCCAGTCATTTCCAATGGTGCAAGGAAATCTTCTCAATAGATGAAAAAACATATAGGTGATCAAAGATTAGAACCTAAATTGTGCATACTTAGTCTTCTTAATCTTCTCCAAATTCTCAAACAGTTGAATTCTCATAATCTCACACATATCAACTTGCACTTTATCAACACACATTAAATAAGCTACATGTATCATTCCAGTTGCCATGCCATCGTCTCTTGAATTAGCACAAAAATTAGTTGTTAGGATCTTACACAAGTATCTGACATCATCTTGTTGAATCTTACTAATCACAATTCCTCTACCATTATAGGATGAATTTGTGTTGTCTATGACAATTTTCCTCATGTTCTTCTCATTTAAAGGAATGGCTCCAGTTTTAGATAGTCCAGTAACTTCATGAATCAAATTAGCTATGATATCTATCACTCTATCTTCTAACCAAAACTTCCCATTATGAATTCTGCTTAGGATTATCTTAGTACATTCTTCATTATCAAATTCATGTTGTAATGCATACTTGATGATCTCATTATCTTTCAAATGTTCAAATCCTACTCTCAATGACATGTCCTGATTATAGATCTTCTGATATTCCTTGGTGAAATCACTATCACTGATAGTCTCTAGTTTGCATCCAAGATAACTTCTAACATTCTCTAGATGTAAAACTCTGTCTGGTACAGATGATAAAGCTAACCTAGGATCATCTTCCAAGGGTTCTACTAGCTCCCTTTTCATCTTAAGTCTATTCTTATCTTTGATATTATAAATCAAAGAAACATCCATGATTACTTCTAATTCCTTAACCGATTCAAAGATCTGCCAAGTAAAATACCTTGATTTCATGATTTTAGGGCTTGCATAGATTTGGCACACAAATTCTTCACCAAATCCTTGCTAAATGCTTTCAATCACTGCTCTTCGATCTCCTTAACACTTAAATTCTCTTTGATGATCAAATAATACTGATTATGACCTTTTATTACTTCAATCTCACTTAGATCTGACATTGCATTCAATTCTTTTGCCACTTCTTTCCAAAAAGTTGATTCTATTAACCTGCAAAACTTAAAACTTCTTGTGATCTCACAAAACATAATATTTTTCTTTGCACTCTTAACCATAGCATTAGAACATCATATAATACCTTGCATTAACTACGCAAGACTTAATTCATCATACATCTACTTCTACACTAATCTAAGTTCCTAATCTACTGTAATTTTCATAAATTAAGTGCTTTGAGATAGGTCAGGTAAGGATTCATTCTTACCATTTGATACTTCACCTTCCTGATTACCTTCAGTGTTGAATATGTCTCCCTAATCTATGCTTCTGATAAATCACTTCATTTGAATTACTACAACATCCTTTCTGACTGTTACTTGCATCTTCATTTCTTCTTGCATGATTTCAAGTGTTAGGGTTAGGATGAAAAACTCTATTGTTCATACTGCAAAATCTTGTTGTATGTCCAATCTTGTTGCATATTTGACAAACAATTCCATTGTTTCCATATCTTGGTCCAGGTTGATTGATCTATGATCTGCAATTTCTAGCAATGTGTCCAACCTTGTTGCATCTATAACATACTACATTTCTTCTGTTCATATCTTCAGTAGGTTTCTTATTTGCATTGTTAGTATTCCTAAATATTCTACTATTATTGTTATTCTCAACAAATTTAGGTTTTCTACATTCAATAGCTCTATGTCCAAAATCATGACAATTATAACAATAACCATTAAGAGGTTTGAATTTCTTACTCGAGCAATCTCTCTTCATATGACCAATAGTATTACAAGAAAAACATCTACCTTTGAATTCTCTCTGCATACCTTTAGGTGATTCCTCTTGCTTGTTATGTATGTGGAGCCTAATTAGACTTATCCATGGGGTCAAGGGGCAAGGGCGGGGTCGAGGGGTAGCACCCCTCGACACAAAGAATGACTTAATAATATTTTAAAGGGTCGGCCATCAATTTTCTATTAGTTGGAGTATTTTTTCCCTAATTTTGTTATGTCAAAAATACTTGTAGAAGGGCTTAGGGTTTGAGATTCATTGTATGAGGTATTATTGTAGCTTCCTATGGCTGTATTGAGTTGCAGGTTTTATATTGTATTCATTGGATAATAATAAAGCTATTGGACTAGCTGTTGGTGGATGTAGCCCAGGGATTGGGTGAACCACGTTAAATTTGTGTTATTGTGGTCTCTTCTGTGAATTAATATTTGCAGTATTCTGCTTATTATTCTAACATTGCTTAGGTGGTTCTTCTTCCTTAGGTGTATCTTTAGATTTGTTAGTCTCATCAAACTTCTTCTCATCTATACTTTCAAATATTTTTAGATCTAGTTCCTTACTTTCATCATTTGTTTTGAATGTATTGAATCCAAGACCAGTTTTATCATAGAATGGTTTCTGATAAGATATTTGTTCATCAATCTTCTCACTACTTGAATATAGTCTTTCAAGTTGCTGCTTAGATTGAGTCAGTTCACCTTTCACAATTGTATTGTATTTCTCAAGTTCTACATGCTGCAAATTAACTTTCTCAAGTTCAGATGTTACTTTACCAAGTTTAGATTTTAGTCCTTCATTTTCAATCTTCAGATTTTCATTCTCAAATTTTAGATTTGCTTCATTCTTTCCATTTCCATCTTTCAGACTTAGCTTAAAATTTGCTATCTTCAGTTCATGCTTAAGGATCTCATTTTCTTTTTCTAAATTGTCATCACAATCTTCAATAAGAACTTTAGATTTTTCAGATTTTAGATATTCCAACTTTTTTTTCAGTTTCTCAATGAGGTTCTTTGCATTATCATATTTTCTTTTCAGAGTGTCTCTTTCATCAGTAAGCATATCAATCTGTTCAAGAGCTTCTTCAAGATTCTTCTGTAGTTCATCCATATCCATAGAGATCTTACTCAAGCTACAAGGCTTTCCTTGAATGATTCTTTTCTGAGTAACTTGGCTCTGATACCAATTGTTAGAAATAGGGAATACTGAGAGGGGGGGGGTGAATCAGTATTCTACAAACTTTTACTTTTTCCCAATTATGGATATAATAGATAATCTTAATGCTTTCATAACATAGAAAGCTAAATAACATGCATAGTAATAAAACAAAATAACTCATAACACATTATTTGTTCTTGAGGAAACCCTGGCCAAGGGAAAACCATGGTGGGGATGGTACCCACACAGATCCACTAATCAAAAGCATCCTATTAAGGATGTTGACCCTGCTAGGATTCTATTACAAACATATAGTGTCTCGGTCCTGATTAAGGGACTATAGGCCTTGTTAGAAGCCTCAACCCTATTAGGAGTTGGTAGTACAAAATGTGATTACCAGATGAACCCACTGCCCAAACAAGTAATATACAATGTTCACTAATTAAAAAAGTAGGTCAAGGTACATAACCTTATACTACTTGCATTAATATCTCTTCACTGCTCTTTCACTATCACTATTACATCCGCATCATATCACTATATTACTATTGCTATATCCTTCTTACAATTTACAATTATATTTATACAAGTTATTAAGGCTAATAACTTTCCAGTTGGCTATCATATTACAAAATGACTTTACCCAAGGGTTAACATCTAGGATGCCATCCCTTTATATTGTTAAGTCATTATTTCGATAAACAAAATAATCCCTTAACTCTTTACCAATTCTGTCTTCATATTCTGTCTTGTTGGCTTGACACTATCTTTAGTAAAACTATCATAACTTCTTCTGTACATGTCATATTGACTTGCACTCTAAGATGAGTCTTCAATAGTCACCATAGAGTCTATGTTCAAGTGCGCAAGCATTGAACTTACTCCAATCAACATCGCCAAACATTACTGTCTGCTGGTTCACTAACAAAAACACATTGTCTCATACTTAGACAATTTTACATTGCGCTCTGACATACGAGCTCTCTGACTTGTGTGACCTTCATGTAGATCATATGTTGCCATAATGACAACATCTATGTAACCAACTCAGCTAAATTGCCAAAACTCTGGCTAAAGGCTAGAGAGCCTGATACTTTTCCACAATTATTACTCTCTTTCCTGTTCTATTGTCTATTGACTCTCTCTAACTATCCTCCTCTCTATTACATAGTGTAGTCTATTTAAGACCATATTGGACCATTAAAAAATAGTTTGTCTTCCATGACCATTCATATTCCTATTCAAAATTTTGCTTACAAATATCCCATATTCTCTTTGTCGAATCATTATAATGTAATTTAACAAACACTAGTAGAATTTGGGTAATAAATGACCAGGTGACTAAAAATTTTAGTCACATGACTAAAACTAATCACGTTGTACCCATTTTTTGCAATTCACAAATATAAATGACTAAATAAATGACCAATTTGGTCATCAGGTAAAATCGCAACTAAAATGACTAAATAAATGACCAATTTGGTCATCAGGTAAAATGACTAAATAAATGACCAATTTGGTCATCAGGTAAAATGACTAAATAAATGACCAATTTGGTCATCAGATAAAATGACCAAATAAATGACTAAATAACTAGTCACCCTAATAATAAAAATGACTCAATGAATGATTAATACTCCTTTACACATTAACATTTGATAATATCATACACTTATATTCTTAGAAGTTGCATTTCAACAATAATGTGTGTTTGCCAATAGACTTATTATGTGAACATTATTCTATGTGCTCTAATATTTTGTTCACCAATAGACTTATTGTTGCATTTCACATTAAGTATTCTATGTGCTCTATATAAATTTTTAGATGTTTCATTACTTTGTTTGTATCCCAAGGTGAGCTTTAGTAGTTATGCCATTATTCAAATATTGTTGATACATATGTTTAATTTTTAGGCAAGGTCGAGCCAGCCAAAAGATTATTCATGGTCAGAATGTGCCAAGTGTGGCTATTCATGTGTTATCACTAAAAGTTTGAATTTAATTATGTGTTATTGTATTCCAACTGAATCAGATTTACAGTCAACTCTGCTTCCACCATTTATTGATCTAACTATGTTTGACATATTCTAGTCTATATGTTTCAGATAAATGCAAGAAACTACCTAACACACTAATTACAAAAGAGTTGCTTGCCAAATGAATTCAAAATAGTATTCAAAAGCATAGAGTCTCATTGAAATAGATCAGTTTGGTATAATACATGCTAGATAGATATCATCCCATGAATTCAAGGCCTTATGAGTTCATGGGATGACTAGTTATAATTAATTAAATAACTATATATATAAAAAAAGAAATAAGCATAAATTAGTTGTCTTAATAGTCCCTTTAAGTCATAACTAACCCATGCAAGCCCTTAGTTGAAACCAAATTTCCCTAAACTTCTAAAAAACTCTCTCATTTCTCCTCCTTGATATTTGCAATCACTTTTAGCTTGTCGCTTAGATCAATTTGATTGAGCTTTGAAGACCAATACAATTATGTTGCATCAAAATATAGTATCTATTAAGTGGTTGATAAAATATCATATCACTTAATAAATACTTTTTACATTTAAATTTGAAATGCAAAGAATAATAAATGCCCTATTATGTGGGTTCCAAAGTCCATGTAGAACTACCCTAAAACTCTTCCAAACTCCTCTAAAAATGCATGACCCATAACCAAAACTATTTTATTATATTTTTACATTTAAAAATAATATTTAATAAATAATATTTATAAAATCACTTATTAAATATTTTATATTTAAACACATGCCAAAAAATAAAATAATCATAATCATAAAATTTAAAAGGCACCTAATTTTCTAATTTTGGATCTACACATGCCTAAATGATTTTTTACCATCCCTAGATCTTTACAATAAGTTCAATGCAAGACTAAAACAAGAGCTGTGTTACAACAAGAGTCCCTGCCTTATGCAAAAATATAAGAGTTGCAAAGGTTGAGAGTATGTTCAATAAGGTGGACGAAGGGAAAGGGTTCAATATGAAGTATTAGCATAAAGATAATGACATTGCAATATAGAGAGAATTGAATAGATGGAGAACACTTTCCTTGCAAAGAGGGACTGTAAACAATTTTTACCTTGAGTTACTTGAATAGAGTTCTTATGGGATGACATAACAATGACTATACAAAAAATTCAAACACATGCACTACAAAGAGATCAACATGGAGAGTACAGAGTTATCTAAGAAAATAAGGGTCATTGTACAAGGATTACTATAAATAAACAAAATAAAACTACATTGAAATTTTTTTAGGAAAACTCAAGCAAATACAATTGGTAGATGCAAAGCCAAATAAAAATGAAATAATGGACTATAATGATTATAAGATATACACATAATTATTGTAAAATGTACTACAAAATAACCTTTATAGAAGGTGTTTTAGTGTCTTTTGTCTATACACACTTTGAAATTTAATTGTGAAACATTAATTTCATTGTCAAATTTTCATTTGTGTCAAATTTGACAAAATTTCAAATAATCAAATTTGAATAAAATTATAGATCTTGCCCAATAATTTTAAATTATTTGTAATTAATAAATTTGAATTTCAAATAAATAATTATCAATATTTTTATTAATTGATATTTAATAATCTTAATTAAATTATTATTTAAAATTAATTTTAATAAATTAATTCTATTTATTATATATAATTTTTTTATTATAATAATCATTTACTTATCATAAGAAAAAAATTATTACTAAACATAAATTATTCATAAATTTATATTAAAAATTAAAACTAACCAATTAGAAAAATGCAAAATTTAAAAGAAAAACATTTTAATAAATATATCACCTAGAGTGAGAGCGTAGGATAATAGTTATGCACAAAAACTAAACCACACATGTGTAGATAAATTTCTTTTATTTTAGAATGAAAAAAAATAGTAAATCCACCGGCAAAAAACAAAACTCTATGCGACCATTTTTGGGTAAAAAACCCTAGACACTACCTGCAGTTTTTATTTTTTATTTTTTCACTCTCTGCTCTTGGTGCCATGGTGGATTTGTGGAGGGAGAGTTTTTTTTCTGTGTCATCGAAGATCGATACATGGGCATCAATAGAGAACTTAGAGTGAGAGGATCAAAGCGCACCAACTGAATCTAGAGTTGGAGGAATTCCAAGTAGGTCGATACCCCTTTTTCAAATATTAGCTAGTCCCTTGTTGAGGATGCAATGTCTGTTAATAGTTTAAGGATTTACATCCTTTCTTCGTACCAATTTTTTGTGAGATAAACTTTTAAGAGAATGAAACATTTTGTTATAGTAAGACATAATGAAGGTTTGATTTTTGGGTATGACAATTAGTGTTTCAACCATTGAAAATCAACATTAGATATCTCAATACATATTCTCACTTCCTATAATATCATTTATTGCACTGAAATGGTGCATTTCTACAAAGCTTCATGTAGTAGATGAGTCTGGTATAAAGACTCTCAAATTGATAGTAGTTTTTAAATGTTATGTAGGGCTCTGGAAGAAAAATGCAATGGTAGACATTGGTGTAGGGTTTGGTAGCATATATTGATGATACAAATAATGATGCTTTATGTGGGTTTGGAATAAATTATAGTATTAAACATAAATGATACTTTATGTCGTAGTTTGAAAAAACAATGTTGTGAAGAAAATTTATATAGGGTTTCAGCAAGCTTGAATGAAGCCCTAAGCGGCTTTGAAGACTTATGGTCATAGTGTGCTTTCACAAATTTTAACCTAATTTCATTAATGCCATAGGTTGTAAGAATAATGATAAGCGGTCTATAAAATTCCTATTGTCAGTATAATAGAAAGCTAAAGTAGGGAAAATATATTTGCAATGTTTGCAATTATCGAGCAATCAATGGCTCTTGGCTGTTTCCCTGTTGTTAAGGTGGTTCATACATCAAAACAATTTCTAGAACAAATTTTCGTTCCTCAAATCAATTGGATCCTGATGACACTTTGTTTAGTGATTACTGTCATATTCAAGAATACCACTCAAATTGGGTATGCTTATGGTGAGTGTCCAATCCTGGTTGACTTCTTAAAGCTTTTGATATATAAAATTATAATAATATTTGGGCTTTGAAATAGTTTGATTATTTTAGAAAGACATTCTACATAACATCTCAATAATTTTGTTGACTAAGTATCTCAAAATAATACATTGCACCAAACACCTTTATCAAATCAACTTTACAGTCATTAATCCATCACTTGAATCCTCAACATAAAATTAGGCCTCAAGCCAACTATGCTACAATGGCAACTCTTACAAAGCCATCATCACATCACAACAATAAGACTCTCATATCACCTTTCTTCCTCATTTATTCTCCTCAATCATGTCTACACATATCAAGCATTATTATAACACTAATACTCCTTCATGATCCCATAACCTTATTGTCCACTCAACATGAAGGACTACAATCAAATCTGATCACAACAACTATAACTCTGCAGCAACAACATTATTATGAGTCCTTCTACATCAACAATGTTATTATGAATCCTGATCATTTCAATCTCTATCATCTACCAGGTAGTAGAATACATATTTCTTTCAACATTTGTCTCATAACCAACTTCATTCAACTTGCAATCTCCATTTGTTAAATGTTAGGGATAAACAACTTTAAGTTATTCTTTGATTACTGTTCTTTTCTAGACCTGAACTCTGTTGTTAATAACATTCACACCTGACATTATTATGCCAATCGCTTCAGTGGGATTATGGATAATTAGACAACCTAAAACATATCCAAAGTGAGGAGAATCCAACAGTGAAATTGAGAGATATGCCCCCCATACTCAAAGCCATTTTTACTATCATAAACAACTTAGAAAATTCAATGCTTAGCCCACTAGGGTGTCATTTTTCATACACATAAATCAACCATTTGAAATGAGACCGAGTAAATTTGAGAGGTTTGAGAGTCTACTTCAAAACAAAACAAGAATGAAATTTGTTCAGCATTTCAAACTGGAGAAATAACCAAACCCCTATAGACCACTTTGTCACATGGGGTTTTGTACAGTTCTTAGAAAATCTACTAGATCTATCAGTGTGGGTCATGCCAAGAGATCTAAATTAATTAAAAAGAGAGTATATTCATCCTACTTCATCTCCCAATCATTGGTTAATAATTTTCAATCCATTAACATATAGAATATTGCAAGAAAACAATAAAAAATGTGACTGGTCAAGGAAATGTTTAACAAGTTTGAAAACTAAAAACAAATGTCTATTCAAAACTTCATGGAAATACTTTACAAAGCTTTGGTTGATGGAGAAAGGAATTCCTTGCTCCTTTCCAGCCCCTTTTTACATCCATACGTGGATTTTACACATTCTATGATGGAAGAATGATTGATTTCTTTGAAAGTTGTCATGATAAAACCCTCAAGAACAAGGGTTTGGCAAATAAAAAATGAATTTCTCTTAATTGAACAATCCAAAAATAATGTAATTCTAGAATTTGAAAGGGTTTTAAGTTCTCTTTAAGATGGTGGAGGTGTTAGACAGAATGGTTGTGTCCACATGGAGATTTTTGATGCCTTGGGTGGACTAGATGGTAACATTTTATGTTTTTTACAGCTTATTATGTTGTTTTGATTAACTGTTGGTATGATTGTAGCTTTTAATGATTCAAGGGATTGAATAGGATTAAGAAAAGTCTAAATGAACCTTTTGATGGCATAATAAAAATTTGTAAGTGAGATTAAGGCTTTGGCTTTGTAGATCTCTATCAAACTGCCTGTCACAGTGATTGTTACAGTCATAGCCAAAGGATTTTGATTCATTAAAATAGGAAAGTAGCTATCAAAAGATCATAGCATTAGTCATTTAGAAGGTTTGGAGAACCTTCTCTTATCATGGGGAAGAGATTATAAGTTGGTTTAAGTCTCTAATCATAAAGGACATTATCAAACTGTCATAACTGTGACAGTGACAGTCATAAATCTGAAAGATTCTCCTCTTACTTCTCAACTTGGGTCATGGTTTTTTTGTTTGTTGAGTAAAGAGGCATTCTCAAGAACCTATTAAAGCCCCAAGGTTAGATTTTCTTTTGTACCTTGGATTCCATGAAAAAGGTGACTGTCCAAATAGGGGACTGGTAGTTTTGTGAGTGTAGACAGTCTAGATACATTTTGTAAATCCACAATTGGAGGTTAAGCATGCTAATGGAGACCATGATAGATGTGTTATAATGCATTGTAAGTGATCTTTCAAACATGAGGTAATGTTTCCTTGTGAATATTCAAAGGCATGAATGTGGACAATTTAAGTGATGCAAGGTAAGAACAAGTTATTAGAGTTGGCTATAATATGACCAGTCATTGGATCCATACTTGATCCCAAGGTTTATCTCAAAACAACCCTTGCACTTCTATCTCTCCAAGGAAAAAGGATCTCCTCCAATAAATCATGACTGGTCATAACTTACAATCAACTACTAGGATTTATGGACTTTCAGCTAACTGATCAAAAGCAGACCAAACCCCAAGACACTTTAAGAACAATCTTCATACACTTTGGATAACTTATCACATAAAGACTTTGTTTGAAATGACCCCCAAATCACTCCTTCTAACCATTACAAGTTCTTCATGTGGTCCCCAACTACTCAAAACATATCTGGTCAATCTCCACTGACACAACAAAATAGAATGAATTCCAAAATGTGAAAGGTACAGTCAATGACTATTGCAAACTACATTAATTAAGATATAAGCTTAGAACATAATTTGGTCCTCACCAACATGTTCCCCTTGGAGTTCCTTTGAGGAAACAAGGCCCCGGTCCATGTGCACCCCTCCTAACACCTTCCACCATCCAATCCATACACTCCCTAACAAAAATCCCAAATACAACTTACTATTGTTGTCATGCCTTAAATTGCCATGTCAAATACAGTCAACTTGTTGTTTGATCAGTATTGGAAATAGGGATTAATTCAAACAAACTAAATTAGAAAATGGTTATTTAGATCCATTTCCATATGTTCTTACACCATCTTTGTTTGTAAATCGTAGAATATCCACAAACAATAAAAAGTATTCAAAACTGCTATCACCAACCTAGACTGTTTGAACAGTGCCCATCAAATGGCTTCAAGAGTCTATGTCCTGCATCTTCAAGTGCATTCCACATTACATGAATGATCTTAACATATTCAAGGGAACACATCAACATTTTCTAATCATCACAAGTTTGTTTTCAATTAAAGAATACAATGATTGTGATTGTCATAGTCATAATGACAGTTTGTACAAAAAATTCAAAATTTAGAGGTTAGAATCATATAAATCCTTGTCATATACTTGGAAATGCTTCCTAAAAATGAAAATTTCAAGTGCAGACATGATCTGTGGGCAAAGATCCATTCATTCTTTACAAAACCATTGTGAAACCCTTACATTTAAGGGTTTTGATACAAATAGTTTAGTAACTTGGATTTCCACCACCCAAAACTTCTGAATTTGCACTATTTGGTAGTAGATTTATTACTATTTAAAATTATTTTGGCTTCACTTTGAATTGTTAAATATTTTGAAGAGAATTTTGATGCCCTAGGCAAATATACATGCAATTTCTTCTTGTTTTTCTATGACAGTCATTACCAGTTTTTCTAAAACAAGCATAACTTTCATTCTAACCATTGGATCTGGCTATAAGTTGGCAAAAATGTGCATAACTAGTCCATCTATAGTCAGACCAGAGGGATTGAGAAAATAGGAAGTCTATCAAAAGTTATTAATGACTATTCATGGAAGTTATTCATGACCAGCAAATTATTAATTTTGGTTGATAGTGAATAAGTAATTCTTGCATAACAATGAAAGTCCACTTTTAATTCCATTTTGCTGCTGTCATTACAAGGTGTTGTGATCAGCCTTGATCAATCATATTTACTTCTATTTGGGTTCATATTTGTCTTCTTACCAACTCATAAACCATAAAATCATTGCCCACATTCTTGATTTATTGCTTCTCACTTGTTCTCAGTCAAATCAGCATTACAAGATTCTAGCAGAAAGGAAACTTTTCTTACAAGATTCTACAAAATTCAAAGTTCAATGTATTAAATGTATGTGGCTAATCATCAAGATTTATTTTCCAAATGGGATTGCATACCTTAGTTAGAAAGTGTATTTTTGGGATTCCCACTTCAATCTCTTCATCAAAATCCATCAATGTTACTCAAGGTCCTATTGTTCAGTCTCTTAGCACTCCTCTTTTCCATGAAAGACTCATTTTGATCTATTAAGAATTTTAAAACAACAATTATCATGTAAAGACCTTGATGGCAACAATGTGTAAAGAACAAGAAATGATCCATCTTGAATGTGTAAATCAATAACTTCTTAAATGCATGTAAGAGTACTAATGGAAATATAGGTTTTCTCAAAATACAAATATGCTAAAGCTTATTTATAATGCTTTGATTCTGACTAATAATATTGTGTTTGATTATTTGATCTGTAGAGTGATTACAGATGATGAAGTGATTATAGAACTTGATAATTATGAAAAGAACTACAAGAACCAATCTTGACAATGTCTAATCACTTTTTTCTGAATTACCTACTTATGATCATGCAAATGAATGGATTTGATTATGCCATAAAAATCTCAAACAAGAATAATTTGGTTAAAAAAAAAGAAGAGGAGATATTGTGCATCATAATTTGTTGGTGGAGCCATGTTGAATCCAACCAACCTTACATCTCTGATAGGGAGATGAAAATACACAGCCAAAATGGTACCATTAAACCTAAACTGCTATTGGCATTGAAAATAACATCTCACATTATATTAAATTTCACACAGCAAATTTAGAAAGCTTAAGAAATTCGACTTCAAGTTAATTAAAAGTGTGTATCACAATCCTCATATAATTGCCAACAATAAAATTTTTAGAACTATCATAATTAAAAATGTGTATGACAAAACAAGAGTAAACAACATAGTTAAATCATCACACTTAAACATCAAGTTACAAAATTTGAAGATGACATTGCTACCTAGGTTCTCTTTATTTCCACTTAATTTATCTTTATCGATGCAGTTACATGTGGACCTTTCCTACAATGGCTGACAGGTGGACAAAAATCTTACCTAATAGGCAAATCAAATTTTATTTCCAACAATGTTCTTCCGCATGGATCAATTATACAATGACTGACATGTGGACATCGTAATAGACAATGACAAAAAATGTGGAGAATAAAGTATACATGGAGGAGATCATGTTGAGTACAAGAGGTAGGGAGCATGTAGAAAAAGAAAATTATTTTTTACTTTTATCTGGGTTTTTCAGTGTTTGTAGATATTTCAATTTCCTTAAATATCTCAAGTCATAAAGCATGTGGAAAAGAATTTTGTGAGCAAGTATCATAAAATCTGCAGAAGGTGAAACTCTTGCTACTAGAAAATTAGGTTTTGTGAAGTGAGTATAAGAGCCTTACTAGCATAGTTGTTTTGAGAATGGACCCTTTTTGTAATGTCAGAATAGTGTGACTAATTTTTCTGTAAATTCATCAATATTATCTCAATCAGTTCATTCACTATTCTTTGATTAAGTATTTGTTTTAGAAGAGACTCTACCCTTTGTTTTCTATAATGTAACTTGTATTTTTTCTTTTACCTAACTATCTATGATAGTATTTTCTTTAGCTACAGATATGCCCAAAGATATTAGGGTTTCTGCAGTTTCTATTTTTATTGGACGCTGGAGGAAACATATTAAATGTAAAATGCATTACCATGTACACAATTTTATTATTGATGCAAAAATAAAACTATTTACGTCAGAGTTATTACCAGAAGTATTATCTATCATTCGCATGGACTGTTGAAATATCGTGTCTACAATACATAGCTATTTCTATTCTTAACTGCATATACAAGACTATATAAAATGTGTATGTAGAAGCCTCCCAAGGATTTTTGAGAGAAACTGTATGATAGATACAGGGAATCTTTTGAAGATTATATATCTACAATGGTTGCTTATTTTCTAGTACTTCGATGTTCTATTTTTAATTTTTAACTACTCTACATCTGCTTTGTTTGTTTTCTTTTTTATACATGTGATTAAAAATTATCTAAGTTTGCCCAATATCAATCAACCTATAGTATAGGACTAGTATTTTCACAATCATAGCATTTCCCTGCAACTTCTGTTGGCTGCAATGGAGGTTCTAACATCTTTCATCAGTAATGCTATTGGACAACTTTGCATCAGCTATGCTATAGAATAGTTGTGGGACAACTGTAACTGTAAGATAACATTTTTCAATAGTTGATGGATGGTTCTCCATCAACAACTAAGGAATGGTTCTCTTATTGAATGATCAAGGATTATTTATCATAAGACCTTCAGACATATGAAATGTAGAAATACATACAGCCTTAATCCATCATGTGAGCTTTCATATCACAGTTCATTTAAATTATATCAAAACCAACCTTGAAAATGACATCCTCCTTGCTTTATTCACTATAATCACAATAATTATATGGACTTATAATCCCATAATCAATAGCCCAATTGTATAAATTTTACTGTAACTTTTCAGCTTCAAAACACAGTTATCTTACCTCATAAAGTGCTGCAAATTTGCAACTTAAAATCCAGCCAACTGCAGCAAATGCATAGCAATGTTTTCAACATAAAACACAAGACAAATGCTGCTAAAACAAATCAGTTCTCCAGTGTATGTTTAGCATACCTCATAAGTGCCAGACTAGATTTCCTCTTTTCAAAATAGACAGAGAGAGAATCCAAGGCATACATTTTCCATAAGAAATGATGTAAAATAGTTACATGCAATTGGATCCTATAGGCTATAGATGAAAACTACTAATACAAGTTATATTACAATGCTTCTACATTCACATGGCACTTCTTGCAGCTACTGTAGCTACTAATGTAGACTTTTGCGGCTCCTATAGAACTACCAAAGGTGCCACTATACATGACTACATTATATTTAATCTTTCTCATAGCTCTTTCTTCATATCTTTGAGAAAGTGGTCAGTATAATAGAAAGCCAAAGTAGACCAAAAAATATTATTCATAGTTTGGTTTAAATTAACACCATTGTATACTAAATGGGTAACAATGTGCTGTATATTTTGAAGCATCCACATTTAGTTAACTATAAATCTAAGTTCCCAATGTCATGGAGAGGGTTGAGAAGTTTTGCAGCAATGTCCAAGGTGGGAACGTTAGTTACACATAGTTAGCATAGGGGTGGCAGTGCCTTACATTTTACGGGATCTCAACCTTTAACTAGTGACTGTGCTTACAATGCCAGTCATTATCTACACCACCAGTCTGTTTCTTGACTATAATAATAACAAAAATAATGAAATGAATGCAGAAACATATAAATAATATGTAAGGTAATATTACTATGTTTTGATTACGTAAAAATAGGTTTTGAAAGGACCTAAAACCTTTTAAAATAGGATTACAGAATAGGCATTTAAGCTCCAAAAGGACAAGTGCAATAGCACCAAAAAAAACCACACAAATGAGTCCTTTTAAACAAAAAGAATAGACAAAAGACAAAGGGTAGCAAAAGGACAACAAGACAGCAAGTTGCTGTCTAAACACATTTCATCAATTCTACTACTTGATCAGCAATAATCTGCATGTTTGCAGAAGACAACTTCAGATCATTCATGTCGTTATTGTTGTCATCCTCCATCTTCTTGAACCTAGATCTCGTATGCTTGCTAGGGCCCTGATCATCTTTAGTATCTATGACCTCTTGGTTCCCTTTCCCATTGTCGAGCTTGTCCACCAGGATCTTCACATGCTCATTAGATGCCTTAAGGATAGCATAGCTCTACTCTGCAATATTCCCCATGGTATTTTCTAGCTTGTCAATTCTCTTTTCCATAATCTCAATTTTCCTAGTCATACCATTACTGTTTTCATTTTTTTCCTCTATGGCAATAATTCTGTCATTGAAGACATTAAGACCCTCAGCCCTGACGATAGTGTCAGTGAGCTCATCAGTTCTCTGGCCCATAGTTTTCTCCCCTAGGTGCATCGTTCTAAGAACCTCCATCTCTTTTTGCAGCTGGTGAATATGGGTCTTCATCGCAGTAATGTCATTTTTCATAATGCCGAGGGTAGTCAAGAAAGCCAAACAACCCAAATTCTCAAAATCCATATTATCTCCCTCCATCTTCTTAAAACCCTTGTTCCCTTCCTCTATTTTATCCTTAGAGCTCTCCACATTCTCCTTCTCCATGTTGACCTTATCCTTCTCATGCCCATCTTTCCCAATATTGGTCACAGCCTGTGCAACCTCATGCAAGATATTATCTTCAACCCACACATTTTTTCCTGTTCCCACACTCTCCTCCACAACGGGATTAGTGTCCACACGGTCTTCCTGATTAATCTTTTCCTGAGAGGAAGAGCCCTTGTCAGAGGATATAAAAACCCTTTTCGCAACTTTCTTCTTCTCTTTTTTGGCTTTGGTGCATTTGCCAATGGGCTCCATTCAATTTTTCCCCTGCTTCTTAGAACTTTCCTCCTTGCTCTCTTCTTCCTCTAAATCCATTTTTGTGATCGATTCCTCCACCTTCCTTTTCTTTTTATTTCTCTTGGGGCTAGACTCCTGGTACTCCTCAGAGTTCCCCTCTTCTTCTTCTGTATCCTCCATAAAAGGCTCCTCAGATTCTTTCCCATTAGTGTCATAATCCTCAAGGGCTTTTCTGTTAAGCCAGGGTCTTTCCACCTTCTTCAATTTCAACACCTCATAAATCAGGACCATGAGCCCTTCATGGCAAGCATGATCACCCTCCATATCCCTTTGCCAGTGGAGGATAGAGGCATTCAAAGAGCTCAACAGGTAAAAAGGAAAATTAATTTTTACCCCATGCCTAAAGTGATTCAGAAGGATAAGATGATGGTTGTAAATTTTAGTATACCGACCATCAAGGATAATGTAGCCAATAATAACAAATAAAACAAGGCTCCAGGGCCTGGAAATACACTTAGGGTTACAGTACGAATTGTCTACCTTAACCATGCGATTTCTCTCCTGCTCCGTAGGTGCAAAAGCCTCCAAGGATTTGTCTGAAATCTTCCTATCCCTGTAGAAGTTGATGCGCTCAGTCATCAAGCCAGTCACTTCTACAATAACCTCCTCAGTCACCTCCACACTTTGCGTGCCAACCAAAACACTCCCCTTATTCCATGTTTTGATGAAAGTTTTGGTCACAGCGACCAGAGTCCCATCTTTGACTATTTTCCATATCTCCTTGTTTGGTTTCCAATCACTTCAGTTCCCCAGCTTGCACCTCCTCTTCCTGCCTCCCATAGCTTTGTAAGAGATCATAAAGCCCTTCTCTAGATTAATCCAAACACTTTGCAAATTAGCCTCTAGAATGTAATAAGACCTTTTAATGTTCTAAGGGACCCATAAATCATGCCAAAGAACCCCAATAATTATCTCAGAATCAGCCCACTATCCTTCATGATCGTCACACAAATTACTACAATCAATACTCATTAATAAACTCTTCATTCAAAACATATTGCTTACTCATTGTCCACTCCTTATTAATTAACAATGACCCTTTACAAGGGAGATCAAAACCATCATTCCACTCAATTTCCACCTGGCTTTTACAAGCCACATTCGCGGCCCAGTCAGCCACTGAGTTGGCCTCCCTGAAAATGTGGGTTATCATACACTTTTCAACGGATTCAATAATTTTTTTAGCCTTGCTAATAACATTGGCTATGGTCCATGAAGGGTTCATTGTATTCTTCAAGAAATTAACAATATTTAGGGAATCCCATTCAATCCAAATTTTAGTATAACTCTTCCTTTTGGCTAATAGCAACCCATAAAGAGCAGCATTAGCCTCTGCCACCTGATTGGTATTAAAACCTTTAGGAATGGCCATATCCCCTTTGTATTTCCCATACTCATCTCTAATAACCATACCACAGCCAGTAGTTCTAGGGTTGCCTTTAGAGGCACCGTCAAAATTGACTTTAACCCAACCATTAGGGGGACAGTCCCACCTAGCCTCTTCTCTCATATTTCTTTTAGTATCTTGAACCTTCCTTCCTTCAAACTTCCAATTCTTATAGACTTTGGCCTCCCAATCATCCTTTGGATCTTGATAATTCTTAATCAACCCCAAATTATCCAACAAAGCACTCTTAATCTTGTGGAAAATACTATCCCAGTTGGACTCCTTGTTCCCAAAAATTATATCATTCCTTTCTTTCCAAACGCCCCAACACAAGAAGGGAAGGAAGAAATTCCAAAAGGAGATTAAGAACTTATTTTTAGTAGGTGGCTTCCAGCAAGTGAAAATCTCTTGAATGTCTTGAGGGAAAACCCACTCCATATTCATCAAATCAAGGAATTTTTCCCATATTTGCCTAGAAAAAGAACAATGGATAGTCATATGGTTGATATTCTCCTCATCTTTTTTGCAAAGACAACACCTATTAGTAAGAACAAGGCCTCTTTTCCTGAGATTGTCAATTGTAAGAACTTTGTCCTGCAATAAGATCCAAAAGAAAACATTAATTTTAGGAGTTAATCCCTTGAACCAGGCTTTAGCCCAACATGGTTCAGGACTATCTTCAAAGTTTTGCATGTATAGAGAGGAAACCGAGAACAAGCCATTAGCACTATATCTCCAAATTAGAGTATCCTCTTCATCAACAAGAACAACAACATTCAAAAGGTTATTCAAGCTTCTAAAAGAAGGATCAATGCTGGCCAAATCAGTCCATTTGTCCCCCCCCCAATAGTCCTCCACATGAATGCCCAAAATCTATTTGCAAAGGATAAACTTTTCATTCCAAGTAGGAACCTCCTTAAAGGGTTTATCAAGCAGCCATGTGTCATCCCAAAAGAGAATTTTCTTGCCATTACCAACCTTCCATTTAGCTCCCTTCTTTATTATATCCTTTCTTCTTAAGGCATTACCCCAAATACATGATCCACCTTGGATATAATCATAGTTTAAGAAATTATTGAAGTCAGAGCTATCCCTATTATATTTATTGTGCCATATAGTGCTCCATTCTCCCAAGTTCTTGAACATTCTCCAAAGGATTTTAGCAATAAGAAACTCATTTATACTTCTAATAGTGCAAAGACCAAGACCGCCTTTCCTAGTCAATTTACAAACCTTCTCCCAAGCAATAAGAGCCATTCTTTTCTTTTTCTCAACTCTGGACCAAAGGAAGTTCTTTTGGATTTTCTCTATGCTTTCAACAAACTTCTTAGGTATTTTGAAAAGGCTCAAGGCATAGAGAGGAATACTTTTAAGGGTAGCTTTGAGAACAACAATCTTACCAGCCTAGCTAAGAAGAGCACCCTTCCAACCAGCCAGACTTTTGTGAAATTTATCAATCATATCTTGCCAAAAAGAGTTCAGAGGAGTAAGGAAAAGAGGTAAGCCAATATAAGACCCTAGGAGACAATCCACCTCACAACCCAGAATTCTTTTTAACCTTTCTTATCTTTTTTCAGGCACATTAATGAAGAATATAGAGCTCTTATTCCAATTAATACTCTAGCTCGTAGTACCAGCATAGTTGTCAAGGGCTTTTTTAATGGGTTTTCTATTTTTAATAGAGGCTTCACCCATTATTATGGAGTCATCTGCAAACTATTGATGCAAACAAATCAAGTCCTTGGAGGAAGGTTCTAGACCCCTGAATTCACCTTTGTTAACCAATCTACCAATGTGTCTTCCCAAACATTTTGCCAAGATAACAAAAAGGATAGGAGATAGGAGGTCCCCCTGCCTAAGACCTCTAGAGGACTTGAAGAAAGGAGTAGGAGAACCATTCACAAGAACAAAGAAAGTGGAAGAGGAAACTAAGTAGTGAATGAGGTCTCTACTTCTTTTATTGAAACCAAAAGCCTCTAGAGTAGCCATAAAAAAATCCCAGTCAACCCTGTCATAAGCTTTAGACAAGTCAAGTTTTAGTAAAAAACCTTCCTTCTTTGACATGGTCAAAGAGTGTATATTTTCATGGACCGAGATGATTGAGTCTAGGATCTACCTTCCAGGGACAAAGCCATTCTACTATCCAGAGATAATAGAAGGAAGAAAAAGGAGAATTCTGGAAGTGAGGATTTTAGAAATAATCTTATACACCAAGTTGCATAAACTAATAGGTCTGAACTGGTCCATACTATCAGCCCCAGTTTTATAAGGGATCAGAGCAATAAAAGTGCCATTCAGTTCCTTGAGGATCCTTCTAGCCCCAAAAAATTCCTTAACTGCATTAGTAACATCATCTTTCAAAATCCTCCAATACTTTTGAAAGAAGAAAATAGGATATTCATTCGGACCAGGGGCTTTATCTCCTTCAAAGGAGAACACAACCTTTTGAATCTCATCCATAGAAGGTATAGCAGTAATAGCAAGCTATTTTGATCATCATTCAGAATATTGGGAATACCATCCAAAAAATCTTCTTGGCACTCCATATCCAGGTTCTCAGCTTTCTTTAAGAGCTCTCCAAAGAAGTTATTGGCCTCACTTCTAAAATCCTCCTCCTTCTCACTAATGGTCCTATTGACCTACAGTCTAGAAATTTTTTTGCCCATTCTATGTTTCACCATGGTCATGAAGAAGTATTTAGAATTCCTATCCCATTCCTTTAAGAAAATCTTTCTATACCTTTGCCTCCAAAAGCATTCTTCTTTTGAGATAATATCATGATATTCAATCAGTTTAGTATCTTCCTCATTTTTTGTATGAAAATTGTACCCATCTTTCTGAATACTATCCTGGATCTCCTTTAGTTCTTCAAAAATTTTCTTTTTGTTGGTAAAAATATTTCCAAAAGTTTCTTTATTCCATTTCTTTATGTTTTCCTTCACATTTTTCATTTTCTTTGCAACTTTGAACATTGTCATTCCTTCAATCCTAATATTCCACCAAACCTCAATTATTTTTTCTAGGTTAGGGTGGATTGTCCACATTTTCTCAAATTAGAAAGGGAAATTCCTTTTCAGTCCATTGAAATCAGCTCTTATAGTTATCGGGTAGTGGTCAACAACAACTCTGATATAGGCAAATAAGGAGCAAGAATAATGATTGAACCAATTGCCACTAACAAGAGCTCTATCAAGTCTGACTTGAATAAGCTCATTTCCCTCTCTCCTGTTGGTCCAAGTATAGTTAGTTCCCTGCAAATCTATGTCATGTAACTCTTGACTATTAATAAATTCCATAAGATTAGTTTTGCTATCCAGATTGGGTTGGCCACCCCCAAATTTCTCATTTTCCTTCAAGGGAGTATTGAAGTCCCCCATAATGATCTAACCATCATTAGAAAAATCTCTCCTAAAACTAGAAACTTCCCTCCAAAAAGATTTCCTCCCCCACTTGGTATTCGGAGCATAAATATTAGTCAATACCCAAGAAGTGCCATCTTTAATATGCCAGAATCTAATATTAGTCACATTGTTACCTCAAGATAAAACTTCCCCCTTAATGAAATTATAGTTCTAGCTAGTCACAAACCCCTAGAGGCCCCTTCCACATCACTTCCATGGGATAGACCATTACTAAAAAGCTAGATTTTCTCAACTTTATCCTTAGACATCTTAGTCTCCTATAGAAGAACAATATCAGGCTTGTTGTCTCTAATCATGTTTTTAAACATGGTTTGCTTATGAGGATTATTTAATCCTCTAACATTCCAAGAGATAAACTTCATTGTTTAAGGAATGGGCCAGACTCTAGGATGGTTTTTTGACTGCCATCTACTAAGCTCTTGCTGGTCTCAAGAGCTCACATTTTTTGGTTCGAGGGTCTTCCTGGGGAAACATGGGGAGCCCCCACATCTCCAATCTTAGTGCTTCTAGTAATTCTGAGGGTTGAGGAGACATTCTTCATCTGCCGTCCATCTTTAATAGTAAATTTCTTAACATTTTTAACTATCTTTTTCTTCTCCACTTTGGACCATCCCTCTTCATTTGGTTCTTCAGATCCCAAAAGGGCCTTTGCTATATCTGCCTCATCATCCCACTTAGAAAATTTAGATGGGCATGGTGAATGCATGTCAAAACCCCCCAAAGTATCAAAGGTCTTTTGATTCCTATCCTCTGAACAACCTAGAATCAGACAGACTTGAACATCTTGCCAGATTACCATACTCTAAGAGGGTAAAGGGAAGCCATAACCTCCTGACATCTCTTGTTTGAACAGGAACACGTCAAAGTTTTCATTACTCACTTTTTCCCCCAAAGGCCTACTCTAGATATCTTCAGCAAAGGAGTCATCAAATATTTTAGTAATGGATTCCTTTAAAACTTCAGTACTACCCCCCAAATTTTGTTCAGTATCTAAGTGAGAAGTGTCACATCCTTCAATAGGCATGTCCTTCCCATCCATCTTTCCTTCTTTCTTCCCATTAATACTAACCCCAATAGAGTTCGTTCCAGTCACAGCCTTCTTTACCCATATCTTTTTCATTTTATTCTTTTGGGGTAAATGCTTTGGGCATTGTTTCACCTAGTGGCCTATTTTCTTGCAATGAAAACATGAAAAGGGGGTTGATTCATACTCTATCTTCTGGACCCATGATCCAAGTTTGGATTGAAGAGTGATAGATTCTGGCATATCCACTCCCTGCTACACCCCAACATAGATCCTAGCATACGTAAGGCACCTTCTAGAGACTGTGATAGGATCCATAGATAGGAGTTCCCCAAAGACATTAGCAATGCCCTTAAATATGTCTTCCATCTAGAAATCAAGAGGCAGGCCTAGAAGAGTCGCCCAGACTGGTGCCTGCACATTTAGATCTTCTTGCATATCCAGATTAGGACACCATTTATGTAGAATCATAGAATGCTTTCCTATCATCCATGGTCCATTACACAAAATAAACCTTAAATCCTCCTCACATGAGAAGGAAAAAACCAGACATCCTTTGGGAAGAGCAACCACCTCCACTTGGCCTTTCAAAACCCATTTCTTTTTAACAAAAGCCCTAACCACCTCGATATTAGAACGACATCCCAAGAATCTCCCCACAAGAGAGTTAGCCATTCGAGATATATTAACATCTATAATTTGATCCAAAATGGAGATAGCAAAAGTTCCCTCCTCAATATTGGATAAGATTTTCATAGGTGGGAAAGAAGACTTACCCGTTGGTTTAATGCCAAAAAGGCCTGACCAACTTTTGATAGATGCATCAGATTTTGTCCTATAGTCTGACATTAGGAATCTTACCTCGAGTCTCATTTGCATCTGTGTCCTCTTTTTGGCCACCACCCCCCGAGGGACCAGCATCAGATCTACCATTCCCCTTGCTCACCACATTTGAAATTTGAATTCCTCCTTTCCCACTCCCTATTCCACCCACTCACTCCATCCTTCCTTGCATGTTACTATGTTACTATAACATGCTCAATCCTTTATTGTATATTAGCATAGGCCCATAGTTTATGACTAAGATATAGTTTTTACAATGATTTTCCACTCATCTTTAATTTTATTCATAAGTTATTAATGCATGCTCATCATAGTTGTTAACATTTTTTATTCTCATGGACATGTATTGAAGCACTTGCATGGGTGATAACACTTGTTTAGATAGGACTTGGAGACTTTTGAAAAGGCAGGCAAGGAATTCAGAGCTTTTTGCAACAAATTTGAAGTTAGCAAGGCCCTTTGCAGCAAATTCAGAGGTAATTTAAAACCTGAAACACAGACATATTCCATTCTCACTAGGTAAACTTCAAATGAATGTAAGATAGATGTCAGAACAATGAATCATTATATCCTCCTCTTTCTTTTATGGTCTCTACTAAAAGTGACTACTTTAAACAATGTCTTGGCATCTCTATTTTCAAATTGATGTTTTTTCTTTAATTTAGAAACTAAATTATTATTGGAATTCAGAATATTACAGATGGATGAACATCATAGGTTGACTATGGATCAATATCATGCATATGATGAGAGAGTAGTTCATGAGGGGGACATTGACAAATATCCATGTCCATGTAAAAATTGTCTTGGTGGAAAGGTGAAAAAGAGAAATGTGATTTATCAACATATGATAAGATATGGGCACAGTGGTATAAGCCCTTGGGCTTACAATTATTATGAATTTATGATAGAATTACAGACAATGAGAGATGAAGGGGAAACAAACATAAATGAAGAGACATAAATGTTTGATAAAGGGTTTGAAGTTGATAGAATGCTAAATGAGGGTCTAAATGATGATTGGGCCAAGTCAATGGAGGATGCTTTAAAGCCT
Source organism: Chamaecyparis obtusa (assembly GCA_027943335.1). Lineage (NCBI taxonomy): Eukaryota > Viridiplantae > Streptophyta > Pinopsida > Cupressales > Cupressaceae > Chamaecyparis > Chamaecyparis obtusa. The sequence goes on from BSBK01008852.1 coordinate 69,847, forward strand.
GTTTATGCTAATTGCAAGTTAAGTCATTTGACAACAATTCTTCAAATTCTTAACTTGCAAGTGGTGCATGGTTGAACAAATGAGAGTGTAGATCAATTATTGACATTATTAAGTTCATTATTACCAGCTGACTCGACATTGCCAAAAAAATGAAGTCAATGTAAAAATCAAATCAGTAAGCTCGGCTTGGGGTATGAAAACATCCACACATGTGTGAATGGTTGTGTATTATTTCATAAAAATCTTTCAAAAGAGAGTGAATGTTTGAAATATCATGAAGCAAGGTATAGACAAGGGTTGAAATCAATTGTGGTTCCTAGAAAGGTTCTTCGCCACTTTTCGATAATCCCACGATTACTCCAAATGTATAGGTGTAGAGACATTTCTAAACTTATGTAGTGGCATGCCCAAATAAGAGCACTAATGGAAAACAACAACATGTTCCAGACTCTAAGACATGGGTGGAATTTGATAAAAAATGGCCTGATTTTTCTCAAGATCCTCGTAATATAAGGTTGGGTTTGGCTCTAGATGGGGTGAACCCATTCTTAGATCAAAGTAGTAATTGGTCAACTTGGCTAGTGTTTATAATAAATTATAACTTGCCTCGATGGTTAGCAACTAAACCATTTTTATTTTAATGTTATCGTTGATTATACCAGGAAAGAAAAGTGTGACTTCAGATATAATAGATGCTTATCTAGAGCCATTATATGATGAGCTAATGGAATTGTGGAACAGAATTGAAGCATTTCAGCATTTAAGGGATGATCATTCAATCAAATTCACTTTAAAAGATTCCTTATTGTTTACAATTCATGATCTTCCTGCATATGGCACATTGTCTGGTCTCTCTGTTCATGGATAACATGGATGTCCTGCTTGCAACTTTAAGAATTTTGTGAGGCACTCAAGAAGTTTGCATAAGTGTATTTATTGTGGACATCATGCTTACCTTAAAATGGATCATCCATATCACTGACAAAAAACATGTGTCAATGGTCAAGAAGAGAATCATGAAGTGCCATTGCTAATAACAGGTGATTACATTGTTGAGAATGGACAAAAAAAGAATGTCATTTATTAAAAATGTTGGGATTGCTGGACGTAGATATGATCCATGTAATGAAAGTGGTGTAAAATAGTTGTACATATTGTATAAGTTACCATACTTTAAGGATATAGCCATCAGGCATACTATTGACTTTATGCATACTGAGAAAAATATAGCTTATGCTATTATAGAAACTCTTTTTGACTCTTTTGATACTAATTCATCTCGTGAAGACTTTCAAGAAATAAAGATTCATCAAAATCTTTGGGTTAAAAAATATGACAATGAGAAATATAGAAAACCTAGTGCTCCTTATGTCTGGACAAAGGAACAATGTGCACAATTCTTACAGTTGATGCCTCAGACCTGCTTTCCCACTGGATATGTGAGTAGCAACATTATTATCCAAATTGACATTAATAGCTTAAGAGGCTTCAAGACCCATGACTATCATGTCATAATCAAGAATATTTTACCTATTATGGTAAATATATTAGGTTTGGCAAAGGGGCCAAGATTGGCAATTATAAGGTTGGGCCTAATATTAAAGAGAATGAGTTTACATGTATTAGATCCTTCAAACTTTGATAGTTTGAGAGAGGAGGTTGTTGAAGTCCTTTGTCTATTGGAGTGAGAATTTCCACTAGCAATCTTTAACATTTCTATGCATCTTTTGATACATCTAGAATATGAACTAGAGCATTATGGTCTAATAAGAATGAGATGGATGTATCCTATAGAATGATATATGAAAGTTTTGAAAATTTTTGTCCGTACTAGGGAAAAACTAGAAGGAAACATGTCTGAGGGATATTCAATGCAAGAGGCCATGGGGTTTTGCACAGAATATATGAAGGATTTTAAAAATGTCAATCGACATGTATGGGATGATGAAGATGAGAGAGTTGTAGGTTAACTATTAAAAGGAAATGGAAGTCGCTTCAAGCTCTCATATCAAGAAAGAAGTGCAATACATGCCTTTATTCTTCAAAACACATCTTCATTTGACAAGTGGCACAGGTAAAAAAAATTACACTAATTTTTTACTCAATTGCATTTACACATTCATATTATTAATCTTACTATTTGTACGTCATTATTTTATGTAGAAAATATGAAGAAGATAATCAAATTTGGATGCAGCATCAACCTCAAAAGTGCAGACATCATAATTTTATTGGAGGTGATTCTTTTCCAAAATTTGAAGAATGGATTTTTAATGCAATCAATGATGCAAAAGAAGAAGGTCAATATATAACAACAGAGGAAAGTGAGATTTCACAATCTCCACATATATGGGCTATACTTTTTAGTGGCATGTGGGCCTATGGTAGTCATTTAAGAGTGGAAGAAAAGGACAAAGGAAAGACAAATTGTGATTATGTTATTAGTGCTGAATTTCTTCATGAAATTGAGAAGAAATTTTATGTTGGATTCATCCAAGAAATTATTCAAGTGGATTTTGGTGAAAACAGTCCTATATTATTAAAATGTAAATGGATCCGACCATCTGCAGTATAATTTGATGAGTATAGATTTATACATGCAAATACACCAGAATTTTTATTAGAGACAAATGAGCCATATGTTTCCCCTCTTAAAATTAATCAGTCATTTCTAATTGATGGTGTAAGAAGCCCAGGTTGGTCATATGTCATTCAAACAGAGTCTTGTTCGAGATGAAAGTTTATGGAAGTTGTCAATGTAATGCCTGATGGACAATTTGTTAATTTACAAGAAACATTTGAAGAAGTGGATGAAGACAATTATGAGGGATTGTTTGAAGAAGAGATTTTGATTACCAATGAAGAAATTGAGAGAGTGAATGTATTGTAGGTCACAAATGAGGATGAGGAAGAAAATCAAGCAGATGCAGATACAAGTGATCAGGATTCTAATCTTGCTGGAAATGTAGATGATTATTGATGAGGCCAATTTTATGATCTTTTATTTAATACTTTTATATTTTTTCTAGACTATTCTATGTTTTAAGGACATGGACCTTTAGACTGATAGTTGTTTTAGGGCTTTAATGTTGAACAAAGTTTTATGTGGTTATTTGGAAATTATTGTTTGTTTAATTCTATAGAAGTTCCTGACAATTTGAATAGTTAAACCATGTAGCATCTCCATTCTTGTTTTAGAACCATAATTTTGAACAGTCAAAGCTAGCATCTCCATTCTTCTTAGTTTTGGATCCATAATTTTGGAAAGATCTCTCCTATATCCATCAGTTGATCAATAATGATAGTGTATCTTCATTGAAGATGGTAATGAAAGAAATGAAAGCTCCATCATAGTCAATCTTGCGAAACAGGTTGTTGTTTTCCTCATCAAAAGACCAAAGACCAGCACCAACAGATGCCATAGAAAAGGTGGCAACACTAGATTATACATAAAGCAAATTAACTGGAGAAGATGCTACTTCTTGAACTTGTAGTGTAATGTCTATCTGTTTATCTAAATATATCTCTTTATAATAAATAAAATAAAACATATGAGAAACTAGATTATCAAGGTCATGTTGATACTTCACAGAAAATGACCATGATGGAGTTGTCCATGCCATAAATACTATCAAGGAGCAATTTTCATTTTGGAAAAAATTATCCATAAATTCAGAGAATGAAAGATCTTTTGTACCTTCTAATGTAATTGTTTCTCTAATTTGGCTATTATTTTGTTGTTGTAGCTTTTATGTGCCACTTTTATAGTTGTTGTGTGTTGTTTTCTTGTTTCTATAGCCTCTTTGTTATAACCACTGCTACTACTTATCAGCTCTTGTTTCATGAATTTATGCATTATTGTTTTTTTGGACATCAAGAAATGGGGTGAAAGAATTCAAGGCACAAATTAGATGATAGTGATCATAATGTTGAAATTCCACTAACAGATTATGAGCACTTTTGTGAAGAACGTATGACCAAGAATAATGAATGTTTAGCACATCTTGGTTTGACAAATAGGCAAGTTGTACATTTAATAAGTAGTATATTATTTGCTTAATACTATTTAATGAAATTTTATATGCAAAATATTTATGTATATAAGACTTGATACAATATTTGTTTTTGGTTTTACAGGAAAGAAAAAGAGTGTAGAGAAAATGAAGAGAAAGAACAAGTAGCAAATAAAGATACAAAGTTGCTAGTTCGTAAAAGCCAACACTTTTTTGATCCAACAAATGTAGTTGGTGAAAAAGGTAATTATGATGATGTGGAACCTGATATAGCACATGGTGATGTACAACCTAATGAAAGTCATGAAGAGAGTTTGCTTGCATCTGATGTGCCTCAGAGTAAACCTGTTGGTAGTGGTTCAACAGAAGATGTGTTCACTTTTGTTAAAATAAAGAAATTAAGTCAAGATTTATATAGATCTACAAAGAGGCATTCAAAAGAAAGGATATTAGAAGGGAAGAAGCCATTCTTGGTTGAGGTGTCAAGAGATGGTGAACCTATTGGGACAAATGCTGCAAGGTGGGCCTCTGAATTGGGTGTAAGATGCAGGGTCCATTTGGATATTTGCAAATCAAATTTTGCAGAGCAAGATCCACACCATGTGGAGAGTGTTATACAAAAAATGGAAAATGTCTTTGACACTATTGGTGGACAAATCTTGAGAAAATATTACAAGTACAAGATGAGGCTTCTAAAGAATAATTATAGATACATGTGTAGAAAAGAAATCATGGAGGGAAAAGAGAGTTTAGATACCACTCTATCTCCCAAATAGTGGGAAAAATTGAAAGAAAGTATGCATTCTGAAGAATATTTGACAAAGAGTAATAAAGGAAAGAGAGCAAGAGATAGTGTGGAGGTTGAATATACATTTGGCCGAGGTGGGTTGCAGGCCAAAATAAACAAATTTGGAGTAAGTGTATGGCTTTTTGGTTCAATTTAAATTATGTTATTTATTTTATTTTTTTTATTGAACTCACTATGTTAAAATTGACATTATATTTTAGGTGGAAAACAATAATAGAGAAGTAGGTGCAAAAGATATTGTCAATTATATGGCAGAACTAGATCCTAATAAATCTAAGAATAGTATGAAGTGGAAGTCTAGTTCATCAACAACGACTTCACAACCATCCGTGGAACTCCTAGTAAGAGCCTCTGCAAATCATGTCAACTCAAATGAAGTGTATGAACATATAATGATGCACTTACATAGTCTCACTAAGAAAGTTTCACAGTTGACTTCCTTGGTTCAGTGTATAGTTTCTTCATGGAATGATCCTAATTTTATGAATTCATATCAAGTAAGAGGCTATTTGGATGAGGTAATTTTGGTTCATAGTAATGCAGCCTTTCATTGTTGAGAGAACCATTTTGATCAATGTCTTTATGAATTTTTATATACAAAACACTATCCTTAAGCATTGATTCTCATACACATAGCATTTTTTGATATTGCATTTTCACACCATTATTTTATGACCTTTCCTTGAGCTACCAAGCTTTTATCAATTTTAAATACATCTAGAACAATTTTATCAAAACAACAGAAAAACAAAAATAACTTGATGCCAACAAAGCTGCCGATATCGATAGTGATCATGATGAACTAGTGGACAAGAATGTGCAGCCCAATCATAGTTCTGTTGAAGCTGAGGTAATATAATAGTTATTATGAAAAAAAATTTGTAGCTTTTGCATTCTTTACTTGACTTATGTTAACCTTTCATGATTAAACCCACATGCAGAGAAAACATATGAAAGCAAAATGAAAAGTAGAAGACAATGATGATGGTGATTATGCTGATTTCAAATAGGATGTGCATGATATTTGTAGTACTACCAATGATAATCTTGAGGTGAGTGCTATAAAACTTTACTTTTGCTTGATTAGGATTTGATTGTTAGTTGTTAATTTAAACTATTAGTTGTACAACAAACTAAGACATTGATGAATATATGTACAACAATATAGCTTCATAAATTAAAATGACTGATTCCATGTACAATTCTCTGTTATGAACAACTTCCTTTTTCTATTGTAACAACAAATTTCTTGCATAAAATAGTAAAATTAATGTCTGGAAATATTCCTATGTTACCACCAAACAAGATCACATTCTATTCATACAAATTAATTCACTATTATTTGGGACTGTACCCACGAGACAACAAGTTCCAGATTTGCAAAGAAATTAACTTTTCATTGATTGAACATTACACATTCAAATATTTTCATCTCCACCATACACACACTTTCTCCTCACGTGAATCCATCAAAATAAACACCAACCTTCCAAACTACCCGACATCAACTATCGAATTGACTTGTTAACTATCTGATCACAGTCTAAACTGACTGGATTAACCAAAATAAAGTTAAGAGTGTTGTCAAGTTGACAACTACTGTTGTCAACTCGACAAAATAACTCTAATATCCCCATTTGATGCCTTTTAAAAGATTTAGAACTTCCCTTATAAACCAAACTGACCCCTACTAACTCCAATTAAGCCTTTTTAGGCTCATCTGGCCAATATAGGCATTTTCGAGACCCAAATCTATCAGACCCTTTTCGAGAATACAACAATGGCCATGATGTAACAACCAAAGGGCAATTATTTTTATTTACAACAAGGCTAATGAAGAAGAAATCCCAAGAGGGTTTTTACTAGATCAAGGAATTTGGTGGAAATCCATGACTGCACATGATCTTCAAACAATTCATTTATGATCTTCTAATGTGCCCTTCATATTACTATTTTTGTCACTTGGATTTGAGTGAGTACTATTGGTTCTTATATACTTTGGCATCATGGAACCTTTATCATGATGATATTATTTATCATTGCCTAGATATGTACTATGTATGCAAATTGTTTACTATTACAAACCATCGAATGTGTTACTGTCTTCAGACACCATGGTCACTATTTTCCTTTCTAGTCATGATTTTTTTACTATTTCCATTGTGTTTGCATTCATTTTTAATAATTGTTGTTCATTTCCATTCCATAATATAGTACTGTTTTAATATGTTTTTTTTAAAACTAGTAGTAGCACTCACAAAAATTTGCATTTCACCATTTTGATCCCTTGACTATAGCTATTCATAACACATGCCTTTACCATTTTGATACATGTAGGAAACTAATATTTTATGGCACATTTATATTTATTTTTGTCTAGGGTGTTGAATATGACTCTCTCCTTTCTTCCAATGAAGAGGACTACTCCATTTTGATACCTCGTTGTCTATTTCTACACTCTTCATAGAAAAAACATCTCTGAGTTTACTGTTAATGTGCTGACCAAACATACTTTCCTTCTTAGTGAACCAATACACCATGTCACAATTCCTCATGCTCCCAATGCCCTTTTGGGAAATACAGAAACTCCTCATTGGTGTTTGTTTTGTAACAACATCATTTCAATACCAAGGTACTTTAAACAACCTCATACCCTTATGTGATCAACACTTGACAAATGGGAATGCCTTATGATGAGGACAGTCCAAGTTACAACAATGGAAAGGGGTATCCTTGTCTTATAAGACCCTGCAACCCTTTAGACACCCTGACAAATGAAGAGTGATATGATTAAAACAACACCAAACTGATGGGAAATAGTTTATAAACCCATGTATGGTCATAATGGAGAGAGAAGAAAAGTTTGGAGGGGATTTTCCAAGTCAAAATCATTAAACCCTCAAACTATCATATCATTTCGTAGATCTGCAGAGTAGTTATAGAGCCATGGGGCTCATCTAAATGATGAAATTTTGATGTTTAGAAGGTTTTGAATGATAGTTTGATGAAGTTTCTTTCAAATGAACCCACTTGCAACCATTTTTTTGAGATATAGTAGAAGTTGTAATGTTTTTCCCAAAAACTGTCCAAACCCTCAATGAGGGTTACCAGTTTTGGTAAAATCATCATAAGTTTTTCTTTAACCATTGGATCTTGCTGCAAATCGAAAAAAAATTCTGTAACTACGTTATCTAAACTCTGACTAAAGTGATTGGATTAAATTTCAATTTTGAAAAATTTATTAATGATTGTTTGTTTTAGATTATAATGAAAATTAGAATGTAAATGAATGTGTATGATAGCTATGCTAATCAATGTTTCTCACGTTGGGTCTTTTGGAACTTAAGCTATGATGGTAAGGGGAGATTATCTTGTCTAAAATAACATTGGAATACTCCACAATGTTTGGGTATGCACAAGCATGGGGTCACTTACTTTCTTTGTTCAAGTTGGTTGACATGATAGTTAAACAATGCATGATCTTTGTGTCTTTGTTTCAACTTTCAAAGTAGTTTGAAATGGATCATTATTGATCAAATGTATTTCCAATTAAGAGGGAAAGGACTACACCAATTATTTTTTGAGGATTCACTAATTTCAGTAGCATCGGCGGGTCACATAGACAGGTGCAGATGAATTTTAATTTTCTGATCACACTGTTTGGATAGTGACAATTTGCAAGTTATCTTTCAATAAAACTTGTCAATGAAGATGATATATGTTGTAGGTGTTTGAATGAATTTGAGGATGATGTGATCAAGGTTTTTATTGCTGGGACCAATTTTTCTATTTATGGATAGTGGATCCTTTGTCTTGTGATTAGCATAGAAGGGCATTTTGAAGTGGTATGGTGAAGGGATCTAATGACGTACTTTTTCCATGTTGAAAGGTAATAGGAGAGGTAAGTTTGCTGATTTGAAAGTTGTTGTTATGATTGACATTGGGATATGGTACCACAGTATAATAGGCCTTAACGCTTAATTTTGTGATATGAGTTATCCTTGAAGGAAGTTACAAAGAGTTGTTAAGATACTTGGTGTTTGAGAGTAATAATAAAGATGAAATTGAGGGTATTTCTCTGAATCTAATGTAATCCTTGGAAGTTGTTGATGGAATGCTTGAGATGTTTAGTATCTAAATAATGATGGCTAAATTGGAATGCCTTGAGAGGATTAATTACAAGGTCTTGTTCCTTTTTAAGAGATTGAAATGAGTTGGGATGAGCAAGATCCTTGGGGAGTTTGAGTGTTTTCTATGATGATCTGCATCAATAAGCTTTTTCCCTAGTTTGTTTTCTTCATGGAAGCATACACCTTACTACTCATCAGTTCCTTGACAAATTTACACTCAAATGTAAAGTGATTACCCTTGAATCCACTATCATATCAGTCAAAGGTAGAGCTATGTCAAGAAGGAAGAGATAACATAAATGTCTGAAGCATGCAAGATAGGTCCTTGAGAAAGAAAGATGGGTGCAGGGTTTCATAAGTTTTGTTGCTTACCATTTTGCATGTCATTCTATTACCCTATGCATTAGGAAAAGATAGCCAAAATAGATGGATGTATCACAGACCTAGAGGAAATGCAAAAATGTTTGTCTTAGAAGTGACAGTTCAAGAATGCAAAACTTTCATAAAGACAGGTTTTGGTTACTCATAAGTAACAAAGGATAGGGCATATTATGGATTTGCAAGCATTTTACCATCCTGCATATAGACCAAGAATATAATCCCGTGGGACAAAATTTAGAGGCTGACGGTCAAGAGAAAGACAGTCATTAAAAGGCAGCCATTGTTCCTTTAGGACAATCATATAATTTGAAAGGCCTTCATAAGAATGGAGGCTGCTCAAGGAAGAGTAATAGGTTCAAAGAAGAAGTGTACTTAGTGCTATTGTATGATATCTGAAGAGCTAGTGACAAAGAAGATCCTGTGTCCAACTAAGTTATGCATGTAGGTAGTCGATGCATAAGGATAGTCCAGTATATGAAAACATATATCAAGAAAGGGTAAAGAATGAGGAGGTACAATGTTGAGATAGAAAACAAGAAATAGAGATGGAAAAAAGAGTTTCACAAAAGATAAGAGAAAAGATAGGGCAGAAGCATAACAGTGACTTGCCAAGATAGGGTCATGGATGATAATCATGGACATCATTATAGGGCTATGTTATAAGCATCAAGTCATAGTCATATTGAGATTTCCATAGTCATGTTGAGAGAAAACAATAACCATATGAGATAAAGAAGCCAATGACTGGCCATATTCATTGTTAGAAGGTTGAATTATATCACAAAGGTAATCATAGTCATGTTGAGAGCAAACAATAACCCTATGAGATAAAGAAGTCAATGATAGGCCACATTCATTTTTAGAAGGTTGAAGTACATTACAAAGGTAATCATTAGTCCATGACATTCAAGAGCATAGTAGGTAATATGCCTTTGCTATTAGGGAATTCAACTTGTATAAAGATAAAATGCTCACTGTTAACTGCTACTACAACCATGCAAGGAGGATGATTGCTAAAGCAAAATGTATTGACCAAGCTAACCTACACTAATTTTTGCAATGTTTGGTTCTCCAAATTTTAATCCAATATTGGAAAATCTTTTAGAGTCACTATAGTTCAGTTTGTCTTTGATGTGAAAGAATGAGAATGCATACGGACATGTATTAACTAAAAATACCAAAGTTTTGTGCATTGAACACCATGGCACTATTTCTCAGCTCAGTGATAAGTATGAGAAAATAATGTTAGTCTCAACACACTAAAGAGGTTTAATCTTCCACAAAGTAAAGGCGTGATATACTTGGTCTATTTCTTGCATTTCAATGAGCAATTCCTCTGCTTCCTTTAGCCTTCCTTATTTTCTGATATACCACACATTGCTGATTATATACATTACACTTATTTTCCAAGTCTGCTCGCATCATGAGCTTGCACTAAATTTGCTCATTGATCTCCATGGCTAATGTGGATCAATTACTTAGCCATCCTCACCAACACAACTGAGCAGTCCCAAATCTGCATTGGTAATTGTTGACATTAGGAGTATATTAATTTTACTTAAATTAAGCTCCAACCAGCATTTTACCAGTGTCTTCATTTAATGTTCACACTTGTTTAATGAATGGAATGGAATGTTCTTGCATCCAAGATCTGAAACTCATTTTTGTCAACAACTATAAAGATAAAAAAATGTAATGTCAGTCATTGTTTCTTGTACTTGCATGGATAAAGACAATAGTTGTATTTGTTTTCCTATTTTATGCAGACTGTCAACAGATCCTTTCCTACTTGAGAATTTTGTGAATTATATTTGTACACTAGTGACTAAATTTCTCATCACTATAGTTTTAGAGCATAACTAGATATTTTATGTTTTGAATTAAGGACACTAACCAAATTAATTTAACCATTAGAATGACTATGTATTTATTATTTATTTCATTGTTTATATTTGCTAGTCAAAATTTCTACTTCTCTTCAAGTTTCAAATATAAAGAACATTCTATCTATTTAATATGCAATAAGAAATTAAAGCATCTCTTATTTGGATGATCTATACTATTTTAGTATTTAGATGAACTATAAATGCTTCTTCTTTTTTTGCAATTCTAAAGTTGTGTCACCTTTAGTCCTAAAAATAAAAAAGACAAGTGTAATAGGAATGAACAATAATTTTGGTCTTTCTTATTTAGAGTCTTATGATTATATTATATTTGTTCACTTTCATTACTTATGTAATATAATGTGTTATTTTTTTTCTTTTTGCAAAAATGTGTTGATAAACTCAAAGAAGGGGATAAAGTTAAGGTGTTGGATCCATATGATGGTGATGTTGTGGGCATTGGGCGGATTCACTCACTATCTATTATACATGGAATCAACTTGAAAAGAACATGAGATGCAAATATAAATATTTTAAAAGTCACAAGTAATGTACCCCTTGCTTATGAAGACAAAATAGATGGCGTTGTTCATCTGAAAGAGAAAGAGGGAACCTTCACATGGTGGCCACTAAAATATTTGCAAAAAATGACATAGTTGATCAACATGTTTATCATGTACTAGTTGTCAGACATCTTGGCTTAGTGTTTAATATTTGAGACAACTTTGATATTTTTCATTATATTTACGTATATACTCTTTAGATAACTTCGACATCTTACGTATATATTTTGGCACTCTGCATACTTTGAATATGATATTTTTTTGGCATTATAAAATTTAATATGATATTTTCTTGGAATTATCAAATTTATGGTATTTAAAATACTTTTCATTTTATGACTAAATAAATGACTAAATATACGAGTAAATGAATGACTACAACAATGACTAAATATATGACTAAATTAATGACTAGATATATGACTAAATTAATGACTGAATATATGACTAAATAAATGACTAAATAAATAACTAAATGTATGACTAAATTAATGACTAAATATATGACCAAATATACGACTAAATATACGACTAAATAAATGACTAAATAAATGACTAGATTAACCAAATATATGACCAAATATATGACTAAATAAACTACTAAATTAATGACTAAATTAACCAAATATATGACCAAATATACGGCTAAATAAATGACTAAATTAATGACTAGATATACGACCTAATATACGACTAAATAAAGGGCTAAATAAATGACTAAATAACTAAATAAATGACTAAATTAATGACCAAATGAATGACTAAATTAATCACCAAATCAATGACCAAATTAATGACCAAATTAATGACTAAATAAATGACCGAATAAATGACTAAATGACCAAATAAACGACCAAATAAATGACTAAATATATGACCAAATCCATGACCAAATAAATGACTAAAGTAGTTTACTCATAAATTTGGTTGCGAGATAAATGACTGGCAATAAACTACCACTGGTCACATGACCAAATTTGGTCATTTATCTACAATTTTTGGTAGTTTTTTTGGTCATATATTGTTGTTTGTGTACTAGTGAAATATACCATGGTTCTAACACTTTAATGAATATATCCTTTCTTGGCATGACTTAAGTGATGTGAAATTCGAAGGTGGAGGTGGTGTGCCCCTGCACCACATTCCATGTGTTATAGTGGTCAGATGTCATGGAATGACTATATTCAATTGTAAACTCACAAAACTGTTAAAGGAATGGTTGAAACTACTCTGCCAATCAGAATTAATTGAGTAAAAATACAAATACAGACCTCACAAATGTATATATGTGGTCTAGTATCAATATCTAACTATTCCAAATGCATTGAAATGTAAGACAATGACAAAATGGATCCAAAATCACTCTAAGAACTCAAGGAAATTATATTTGAAAGAAGTTTATTTATCAAAAAATCAATACAGTCCGTACACTAGGCCTCTTCTGCCATACAATGAAACTTTGGCATATTTGATGGACTCCTAGAAACTACCCCAACTAATCTCAATTGGTTGGATGGATTATTTTGCACTAAAACATAACAAAATCCAATTTCCTCCATTTTCCAATAACTGTTGCATTTAAAATTTTTGAATTTGCAACATTACAAATTTGGAGTTTTTGAAAAATTTAAAGATAATGAAGCCTTAAGAATTTGAAATGTGACCCAAACGAACTTATTAAGCATTATTGAAATCAAATTTAAACTATTATAAACTTGTAACACCAAATACCATCCTAGGCTCTTATTTTGGTCCTAAGGCCTATTAGGCCTTTTAAGACTTATTACATATTTTCCATTTGCATTGCATGGAATGACCTTATAGGCCATTATAGGTGCCAATACATTCCAATTGATGTCTTTAGATGTCATTAGCTACATGGTTGTCATTATGGACTTTTGGTAGTCTTTGGATGTTCTAGGTGCCCCTGCACCATGTTCACCACCTTTAAAAGGATTCTTGTCCCAAGAATTAGTCCTGGCATTGGATGTCTGAGTCTGAACCAAAAATTTCAAAAAAACATCAGCCAACTCGAGATATGAAAACATTTCTAAATTCATTATAAAAATTCATATTACCTCTCATTAAATAATGTTGTAGTCAGATTGGGCAACAAAAGTGAAAATATTACGCCTTCCAAACGTGAAAAAAACTATTCAAAACTCTAATGAAATGTACCACCATATCCTAGCAATCATTTGAATCCATATCAACCATAAAAATAAACATTTGTCAACAATATAGTCAGATTGTACCCTCACAGGCAATGACTGACAAATTTCAAATGAATTTACATTTTCATTGCTTGAACATAGTTTACATTCACTGTTATGATCTAGAATCGATCATTAACTTGGTCCATTCCCAATACTCATTAACTTAGTTTACATTCACTGTTATGATCTCTATAATCTGGAACAATGGAGTTTTTAATTTCTAGCTTCTAGAGTGTATTTATTTTGATGTTATGTAAATATAATTTAAAAATCAATAATATCAATACAAGTATAAGCATTGTTAAGTGGATTTGTATTCTCAATTCAATTCGTGCTAGAATATGATGTACTTTACATACAATTAAATTTTTGACAAACTTTCACATATTAACTTTTGAAGTAGAAGTAAAGGCAATGCATTGTTGTTTTTGATAGAAAAAGTAGCAAATGGGTGCTGGCTCGAGGTACAGAAGGACTAGAGGCACATTAAAAACATATTAATGGCACTAGTCACAAGCATTCAACATCAATTTAATAGTAGAAAGAAAACAAGGTCTAATCTGCCTCTATCAAAAACAAACACAATAGATCTTTACAAAATTATTAAACTAGAGTATCTAAAATGAATAGTAGTAATTAAAGTAACTATTATAAGCCACACAAGGCTATACCAAGGACTAGGCAAAATAACCTTAAAACAAGAACCCAAAAAAGAGAACTTAGGGCCATGCTCAATCAAAAATAAAAACCTCATGAGCACCAGCAACTAATTTTTTCTACCCACATGTTTGGACATCAGGGTCCTGGCCCACTCATTCTGTAGGAATAGGAAGAGATCCTTATTGTCATCATCCACCTCCAGTTTGCCTCCTGCTAGTTTTTCCTGCATAGTGCAGAGGGTCATAGCCAAATCATGCATGGCCTTAAGAGAAAAATTTTTAGTCATCATAATGTGATGCTTGATTTCCTGCATGTCCTACTTGATGTCAACAATCTCTTTGTCCAATTTAGAAAACCTCAACTTGAGGTTTCCCTTAAGCCTATCATTGCCATCCAGAAGCCCAAGGTTGTGCTCAGCCGTGGGGGGCTTGGTCTAGTGATCATGTGGGGAAGCCAAAGGTGGGGTAGGGCTATGGGGAGTCTCCATGGTTTGCTAAAGGTTGAGAGGGGGAGTGGTTCTAGTCCTGTTCAGACTCATGTGATCATCAGAAGAGCCCTTCATGGACTCAATGGAATGGGAGTTTTTTTTTCTAACAGGGACTTCTCTTTTGAAACCGTTTCCAAGATTCTGGTTTTACACTGCTCCCTCATAATTTTGTTAGATTGATGGTGACTCGAGCCACCTAAGTCAACCTCTAGCTTGACCTAGCTCTCCAAAAACCTCTATTTTTTGGGCTTTCATTGAGTCTCAGGAGTATTGTCAGACTCCTTCAGAACTTTAGTCTCTAAAGATTTAGAGACATGGGACTCCTCATTCTCCTCCATCCTATTGAAAGTATTTTTCACACATTTTATGTGGGTTCTACCATCACTAGGGACAAGATCCATCTCCTGGATAACTTGGATAGAAAATGATGTGGAGTGAGTGGGATTGTCAATTTTCGATGGGGAATCCTGCTGGGCGACCTCTTGGATGATTGGGTGGGGAGGGGGGTTGGGGTGGAGGGTAGATATCCTTATGGAAGTGGTAAATACAGAGTAGGAGACCCTGATGGAGAATAGGGGTTGATTTATCAGGGTTTTTCTAAATATCCAAAATATTGCTTTCAATGGAATGAAGGAGGTAAAAGGGAATGGATATTAAGTCCTTATTTCTAATGTGATTAAGAAAAGGTAAGTGCTAATCATAGAACATTTTAAATTTACCTTCCAAGGTGAAATACTTCATCACAATGAGACATAGCATGGGCTAGAACTCCAGAAGCTCTTCTTGGTTGAAACTCCCTGACTTCTTGACAGGTTTCTCTCCCTCTTTGAAGAATGGCTGAGGCTAGTAGGGTCAAGAGTCCAAATGGTTTTATAATACTTTCTCCCTTCCATAGATAGCCTCGTCGCCATAGCAATGACCTCCTCATTAATTTGGAAATGGATGCCCCCAATAGAAACTTTCCTATTGTTCCAGGATGAGATGAATTTTTTGGATATCTGCTCATCGGGTCCACCTTTCATATACCACTCTCTTTATAGTTGTGGGTCACCTGAGGGTTAGAGGTGAAGGCCTCATTGATCTTATCCAATTCAATGTGAAGAGTGTTGCCTCCCATGTCGATACTCTCCTTCTCCTATGCCAGAATATCCTGAAAACCAAAGGGCTGAGCTTCTTGACAAAGAGTATAAAACTAGTTGTTTCGATTTAGCCATTTAGAGGAATGATTGTACTCAAAAGGCTGGCCTTGGGTGAAATTTTGGGAGCCAGGATCTGTACAACAATATGTAACAGATCTCCATGTGCCATAATTAGCAATAACACTAGGGCTGCACTTAATGTCCTTGTTAGCCAAGAAAGCCTGTCGATGCGGACAACTATGTCTCCACATGCTTGAAAGGCATTTATGATTATTTATGGGGTTTTGGGCATTCCTTTTCATAATCACAAAAATCACTAGCTTGCATTGGCATGTGATCAAGGTAGGACTCATAATTAACATGACAGCTTGGCTCATTTTAAATATCAATGGTAACATTCATTTCCCCTCCGATAAGTTGCTGAGTCACCTTAGGTAGTTTTCTGACCACCCTCCAATTGTTAAGTTTGGTTTTCTTGAGGCCAATAGCAACCATCAAATCTACCACTACATTTCCCTCCCTATACGTGTGGGCAGTAGTCATGCTTTGAAAATTATTGAGTAGCTCACAAATTTCTAGAATAAGGGAGCTAACCTACCACCCCACATTAGCTCTTCTTTTGATAACCTCAACCACCACTTTGGAATCCCCCTCAATTTCCAATAGTATGATTCTCATTTGGATGGAAAATTTAATCCCACATAGAAGGGCCATGCCCTCTGCTTGGTTAACAGTACAATTGTTGAGTGGCCCTACATAAGCCAAGAGGCAAGTGCCATTATGGTCTCTTAGCACACCTCCCCCACCCTGAGCGAGGTTATTAGCTACCCCATCAAAGTTTAATTTGGGCCATCCTCTGAGTGGGGTAGCCCACCTGTTAGCTTTTCTAGCCATCAGCTTGGAATAGTTGAACTTGGAAAAACAAGCCAGCAGGTTCCATTTATCAGTCATTTTGACTTCCCAACTAGAGGGGGGTGTTGATGGAAGTTTCCACTTATCCACATTGGCATTCTTACAAAGGAGCTTGGTTCCAAGATAGAGACAAGTCTCAGACTAGTTACTAGCCTCCCTAAATATCCTATTGTTCCTTTCCTTCCAAACAGTCTAGTAGATGTGTGGGGGTAGCATTCACCAAAGGATTTGGAGAAGGGGATGATTGGAGGGGGATCTCCAGTTTGTGAATTGATGCACATCATTACCCAGAGCCCACGAGATTCTCAATCTACCAATGACCTCCTGCTAGATGCTAGTGGCATAATCATAATGTATAAATAGGTGGTTTACTATTTCCTCCTCCTTTTTACATAGGACACACCTGTTCTCCATGGAGAAGCCCCTTTTTATAAGATTGTCCTAAGTTAAAACTTTACCATGCATAAGGGTCCACTAGAAGAAATTAATTTTTGGTGTGAGCTGAGGGATCCACACCTTTGTCTAGTCCCTTAGATTATTCTCTTCCTTCAGAAGTAGGTTGTAAGTAGTTTTGACTGAGAAGGTACCAGCTTGGGTAGGGGCCCAGATGATGGAGTCTTGGCCACTAAGACCCAAGATTCTGACATCTCTTAGGGTTTCTATGAGCTCATTAGCCAAATATTGAAGATTTGGTCTGTCTCTTACCATATTAGGTATATCTCTCTAGTTCCTACATGCTATGTAGTTAGAGGTTCTGTTACCAAGGACATGCCTGAGGTAGTCCATGAGAGGTTTGAATCTAAAGCCAAGGTTAGGGTAGTTCATAATCCAATAGTCAATCCAGAATCTAATGGATCTCCCATTTCCAAGCTACTAGAAAGCACCTTTAGATAGCAAGGTTTTTCATTTGTAGATGTTCACCCAAAGTTTGGAGCCACTGGGGAGGTCACTATCATGGTACATCCTTCTGTAGGGATGTCCTTGGAGGTACTTAGCTTCCATTATCTTGCACCAATCCACTTTCCTTTCTATGAGTTTCCAGGCCACTTTCGTGGTAAGGGCTCTATTCATCAAGCCAATTTTCCTTAGGCCCAAACCACCCAATCTTTTCAAGAGGCAAATAGTATCCCAATTGACCAAAGACATCCTCTTTTTTTCTTCAGAACTAGCCCACAAGAAATTTCTTTGAATTTTTTCTAGTTTGTCTGCCATGTTGCTTTTGATCTTGAAGAGGGACAGGAAGTAGATCGGGATCCCCTAGAGAGTGGACACCACCAGCTGAAGTTTACCATGATTGCTTAGGATCTTCCCTTTCCATCTAGCAAGTTTCCTCTCAGTTCTTTCTAGGATGGAGTTCCAGAAATCATGGGAAACCTCTTTAACCATGAGGGGGAGGCCAAAGTAGGTAGAAGGGAGTGAAGCCGATTGACAACCCATAATTTGAAGCACTCTATTTTGTATCTCCATGGGAATATTGAAGAAGAACAATCAACTTTTTTGATAGTTAATACACTATCCAGAATCCCAGGCATAATTTTCCAGGATTTGTTTCCACTGTCTAGCCTCAATCACTGAAGAATACCCAAAGAGGAAGGGGTCATCCACAAACTTCTCCAACACAACCTGATGAAGAGTAGAAGCAAGTTTGACACCTTTTATTCTTCCCATGGAGGAAAGCATAGTCAGATTCCTACTAAGAACTTCAACCACCATAATAAAAAGGTAGGGGGAGAGATGATATCCCTGTCTAAGACCCTTTTTAGGTTTAAAGAAGCCACTGGGGGTGCCATTCACTAGCACAAAGAAGCTTACACTTTGGGTACATTCTTGTATAATGTGGACAACATTCTCATTAAAACCCATTTTAACAAGGATTTTTAGCAAGAATGACCAATTAACTTTATCATAAGCTTTAGAGATATCTAGTTTGAAGGCCATACCTAGGACCTTGCTCCTATCCATAGAGTGGATGATTTCATGAGTGGATATGGCTGCATCCAGGATTTGCCTTCCTGACACAAAACCTTTATGAGTAGTGCTGATAATCTTATCCAGTAGTGGCTTCATTCTATTGTCTAGGATCTTAGTGAGGATCTTGTAGAACATATTGCAGAGGCTAATGGGCCTAAAATATAGCATAGAGGTGGGGTTGTCATGCTTAGGGACTAGCACAATAAAGCTTTTATTATGTTGTCTAAGGAGACACCCTGTCTTGAAGAAATCTCTAGCAGCACACATAACATTAGTCCCACTAGTACATTTTGCACCATTTTTCTACCAAAATTTTCGACCATGAAATAAAAAGGTTTTGGTTGGTCAGATTATAGAAGGAAAACTTTTATTTATTTTTAATCCATGCCCGTGTTAGTCAAAATTTTGACCACTACCTGTATGCACCCTAAAATGGTCGCCTAGACTTTGGGCCCCATTTATTCAATTTATCAATCCTGAATCAGTTTTATCAAAATCAATATTTTCAACATTATCAATTTCTTGATCAAATCTTAATTTCGATCATATATTGGATTTTTATCCTATGGGCTAACCATTCATCCTAAGTCTTTATTTATTTGAAAGGAATATTTCCTCCCCTTTTAATAAATAAAAAGCCCCCACTTTTCCTCTTATCCTAAGTTGCACAAATAAAGCATTATTCATATTTTATAAAAAGGAGAAAAGCACTTTTTGTCTCATATGGACATAAAGTCAACTCTTATTTTCCTATTGGAGGATATGTGTGCACATGGATTGCTCCTCTTTCAAGCTCCACCACTGATTAAGACTTTTTTCCTCTTAATCTCCATGGTCCATTTCACCTCATTTCTTATAAAAGGAGAGCTCTCTCCTCCATTTGCATATACCATGTTTTTATGCTAATGTTATGCTACAGGTTTTAGGTGCATTTGGAGCTGTTGAGGATATTGAAGACTTGTTGCTTTCATCATTTAGTTGCATATTTTCTTTCTTAGTTGCATGATAATGGCATTCTTAGTATAGATTTCCTTTTATGCAATAGATTTAGCTCACATAGTCTAAATAGGAGGTATTGTAACCCATTGCTATTTCCTTTCATAGATTAGTTGCATTGTACTTTCCTTTCATAGCTTAGATTGCATCCTCACTTTAGTTGCATTGCATTACATCTTCATAGTGATTCTTGGAGATATTGGCATTGTTTCCCTTGTCTTCACTTGAATCTCTCATTGTGTGGTTGACTAGCAAGGTCACAAGCTTGTAGCTCTAGCTGAGAGCAAATACATCATAGTCCCTTGCAACTCCATGCATAGAGAGCTATGAGCCACTTTGTGAGGCCTCATTCTTGAGCAACCTTGCATGTAATGGTTCATAGAAGTGCACCTTTTTAGTGTGTACACTACCGTGTACATCAAAATTTAGATGAACACGGGCATAACTTAAAAAAAAGAACTCATTTCTAATTTCATTATCTCCACGCTGAATTGTTTGAAGGGGCAGTGCCTGAAACCTCATCACCCAGGGTGGATTTGGAACTATGTATAGGGGTTGTAGTAGAATTCATTTCTCATTTGATCATTATCACCATGAAATTTTTTTTCAAGGGGTAGCACACGAAACCTCATTGGCTAAGGCGGATTCAGCACTATGTATAGGGTTTGTAGTTTTTATTTGGACTTGGGCCTTTGATCTTTGAGCTTGGTTTTGGAAACTTGGCTTTTCCTCTCCTTATCAAATGGAAGCTCATTGAGGCAGGGATTGTTTCATTATCTCCTCTATATTTTGATAGAATACATTGCATTTGATCATTTGATTGAATACCATCATGTATTTTGAGGGCCTATCTTACTGTGATATTCATTACTCCATGCTTTATTGTATCCATGGCATTGAGTTCATTTCTTTGGATGATTTGATTATGGAATTTTCTGTGTTAGTGAACTAGGGCATCATGTTAATGTGTGTTCATTACATTCTCTTGTTACCCACAAGCTAGGGCATCCATTTATACAAGCTAGGGTATCATTGATTATTTCCTATCAATTATATGGTGTTGGTAAGTCTTTCCCATCCCACATAATAGTTGTTAATACCAATATGAATAGACATGGTTGGCATCATTTCATTATCTTGCATAGTGATACAAATAACCACTAATTAGTGGTTATCATAACAGATTAACAACGTTTTATGATAACCATTAATTATTGGTTATCGTGTGATCAAGCAATCGACTAAGTCAATCTTAACAATGACTACATAATATATATAATGTGACTGCATAATATATTAGCAGTGACTAGTTAGTTACCCTATTCCAAAGCTCCCATTTTGGCACAAGCAAGGAGGATGCTGGCAAAGGTTTTGGAATTTAGCTTTACACCTACCATTTGCATTTGCTTGAAAATTTCTAATGCCTTTTCAAAAAATCCATTTTTTACATAGCCCGTAATCATGGAATTCTATGATACCACATGTCTTTGATGCATTTTGTCAAAGAGTTCACGTGCCTTGTCTTTAGTTCCACATTTTGCATACATGTCTACTAGGGCAATTGCAACTACAACATCTGGCAAAATTTCTTTATCTTTTATGCTTTGATAAAAAGGTTTGAGATTTTTGCTCCTCTGTGTTTGATTTTCCCTCCTCCATCAAGCATGTGGCTTGTCACTCTATGTTATTTCCTTTTAAAGTTTATTACTGTCACGATGTGAAGAGTACAAATATGTATTTGTTAACATTGAAGGATGAGAAAAATAGATTTAAGCAAAGTGTGGTTGCTGAATTCCATATGGATACTAAACCTTATCCCGCTGAAAGGCTGGCGCTGCTTGGCCTCAATCTAAAACTAGGAGAAGGTGAATTTTGTCACTAGGTATCTAGCAATACACTTCTTTTTAATGAGAAGCTATGAATATCAAGTGATAATACTATCCAATTTGAATAAAGTAGTTTAGGAAATCCTTAATATAAGATCACAAGACCAAGGAAGAACTAGCTTCAACTTATGTGTCTATAATGTCTATTATTCTCAAATAGGAGCTTTGAAATCCTATGATATAATATCATAAGAGAAAGGACAAGATTGGCTTCCGCTTATTTCAATAATATCTATTATTTTCAAATAGGAGCTTGGAAATCCTTATTATAATCGAAGGATGAGATTGGCTTCAACCTATGTTAATAATATCTATTATTTGCTGCTCATTATTTTCTTCATTGGTGTTTTGTTTTTGCAATTAAATGAAGATTGACCTACTACTATGCTTAATGCTTAATAATTGATGATTTTATAAGATTAAATGCATGAAAATACTAGGGATGTATCAATAATCAGATACCTCGAGTACTTATAATCAGTATGCTCGACAAACAAAGACTTAGTAGTAAAAGCATAAGGTAGATATTTGTTGCCAATTTCATGTTTATCTATTACGTATGCTATTTACTACAAAAAAATAGAATCATTCACGAATTTAGAAAGAAAGAAGAAGATTTGCTAACTAATTTTGAGGATTAATATAAAATAGATTTCTATAACAAGGCTTCATAATAATATAGACTAATGTAAATTTTTTTTCCATAAAAAGACTTTATAATAATAAATTTTATATCAGATGTGGATGTAGATGTGAAACTTGTATAATTCATCATCATCTTTATTATTTGTTGTAGCAAATACATCCGAAGCACCAGCAGAAGCACCATCAGGTCTATCTAGAAATCAAAATTTAGAACCAAAGCCTCGAGATTGCTGTAGTGCTTGTGAAAAGGCTTGTTACTTTCGAATATCAGCATCACTAACACTTCTTCAGGCATATTTCATCGACTACTCAAAATGAGAAGCCTTTATTTCAGCTACCTCGTCACTATCATCCTCATCCATTGCCTTGGGGTTCTCACTTCTTTTTCTTTCACATTCAATAACCTATAAAAGTGCAGAGGAAAGAGAACATGACAAATTATCTTTAGATGATGTTTGAGTTCCTACACCACTGCTTTGATGTTGATAGTAATTGTGTTTTTTTATATTAGAGATTACTTATTGTGATCCTTTGTGCTTGTTTTCATGTATTTAGGATGAAAATATAAACCTTGTTAACTTTCA
Organism: Chamaecyparis obtusa; assembly: GCA_027943335.1. Classification (NCBI taxonomy): domain Eukaryota; kingdom Viridiplantae; phylum Streptophyta; class Pinopsida; order Cupressales; family Cupressaceae; genus Chamaecyparis; species Chamaecyparis obtusa. The sequence goes on from BSBK01008852.1 coordinate 93,121, forward strand.
AAACATGAAAACATCAAACCTGTTCTTTCAGGGCTCAATGTCAAAGATGCCTTTTATGTTGTGTTTAATGACAATGCTTGTCATTTGTTGTTTTAGTTTTCCTTATTATGAAACATTGCATTTGTTTACTTCATGATATTGTAAAATACTATTTTGATCACTGCAGCTATGTATTGAAGCACCTTGCTATCCTATACTTTGGAATGCTTTAATACATTGACGACTATTTGGAAAGTATTTGGTGGCACTAAAATACAAATCATTTGTGTCATTTTTTCTTTTCTCTATGATTGATTATAAATATCATGGTGTTTTATGGCACTTTCATTAATTGTATCATGATCATGCTCTACTACTATACTTAACCTTTAACATATCTCCAATGATTAAAATGACTTGCACATGATTGTACCTTATGGTTCTTCCATCTTCTTATTGTGATTGGTTATGATATAAGGCATGATATGTCAATGTCTTCTTATTGTATTTATTCTATTAGGACTCCAAACTGAGTGACATTTCCTTTTCACATGAGCATAGATTTCAAAATTGCCTCTATAGAAGAAATTGTTCATTAATAGTAGATAGATGTGTTTTGCCCTATGATCTCATGATAATGGCCATATTCAATAACTCTACAACATGATGGTTGTTCCTTTTAAGAGAGATGGTTGTTCCATTGTGCTGAAAACTACACTTTGTTGTCCTTTTGACATGATAGCATTATATGTCAGAAACTTTGAGGTTCTCTTACCTTTTGTATGTCATGGCTTCACCTCTATGTAGATAAATCTCACTCTGAAAATGATCTTCTTTTAGGAAACAATGAAAATCCTCTATGGGTTCATACTTATTGTGACTTCCCATGGTGCACTATCATTGCTTGTACACTGTATTTTTCCAATACTTTTAAATTGTCACTGTTTTTGAAAATTAATGCCATATGTTGCTTACATTTGATTCAATTTCCATATTAATTACTCTCTTCAGTTGTATTAGGAACTTTTTCATTAAGCATGTGTGATGCAAACCTAGATATAGATGGGAATTAATGCATTAATGCTTAATTGAATGCCTTAATGCAGCTCCCAGAGAAAGGCCATCTGGAAGCTTTAGAGGAAATAATTTGTACTAGGTATGGAATCACCTCCACTACAATGTTGAATTCTGATGTGTTATTATCTTCAATTGCAAGTTTCTTTTGCAAAAATATATTGTATATCTTTACAGACTAGACAATGCGACTGTACAACTCCAAAATATAATCTCTAATTCAGTAGTCTAGTGAGGAGATTTGTGTAACTCCCAAAATAATAATAAATCCCAAAATACTTATCCTTTTCAATATTTCATGGTCTAGTGAGCATGATTTGTGTGTGTATTTGTAAATCTTGTATAAGGGGTATGTGTAGGATTATGGTGTGCCAAACTAGGCCCTTAAGTGGCAATGAAAATTTAGAAAATTAGGTTTAGAAAAGTTGACATAAAAAATTGAACAAGTTATAAATATTATATCAAAAATATGTCAGAAGAGAATCTGTAGAAAATTTAATTTAGTTTCTAAGATACTAGGCCTTTTTTGAAAAATAATTATTCTATAAGTTGAAAATTTTAAATTTTAATGTAGTAGTACAAAAATTTCAGGAAAAAATAAGAAGTAGGTGTATGTCTGTCCACCTTAAACACAATCATTGAATGATAATTTTCATTTACAAGATTCTAGATATAAGTAGTAGACTTATGTCCAGATGTGACATGTATTTTTTTATAATTTATTTCAATGTAAATAATTAATTATGATTTTTATTCTACAACTTTTCCAGAATACAAAAACTCTCATGTCTGACCATGTTAACTTAGTCTAAACTTAATCAAATTGAAATTTTTTTTAATTTTTCTTGTAGTAGGAAAATCATAGAATGTGACACATGTTTTGGATTTTAAAAATTTTAAATATAGTTTGAAAGTTATAGGTATTTTTCAATAATCCTATCAATCAAGACTAGAAAGATAACAAGTAGGTGTATGTCTTACCACATTAAACAAAATCAAATGATAATATTTTTTTATAAGATTATAGATAAAAGTAGTAGACTCGTGTCTGGATGTGATGTATATTTTTTTCCAAGTAAATAATTAATTATGATTTTTATGCTACAAATTTTTGTGAATATAAAAACTCTCGTGTCTGACCACCTTAACTTAGTCTAAACTTCATCAAATTGAAATAATTGTTTATTATATTGTATTAGGTGAAGCATAGAATATGATGTATATTTCAGATTTCAAAAATGGTATATTGTTTGAAAGTTATAGTTGGTTTTTAAAGAGTCTTCAACTAGGACTTCTTTTTCACATCACCACTTTTTGGCATACCATGATCCTGCACATACCCATAATCTTATAATATATTTTATTTTTTATTATATACAAGATACTACTAATATTTGTGTGTTTACATTTTATATATTTATAGCCTATGAAGAAAGTCCACACTTGGCAATATGAACCTAGAACAAAATAATGAGACACTTGCTAGATTGTGGTCTCAGTTCCAAAGAAAAGATGTTGAAAAATGTTATTGTCCTTGCAAAAAGTGTAAGGTGTTAAAGAATCAAAGAATTCTAATCAAAATAGCCCAAAGTCATTGTAGGCAATATGGTCACATTGAAGGGGGCATGATTTTTCTCGATTGGTGAATGTGGATTTCCAATTGGAGGAACATGGAGGTGTGAATATCCAAGATGACGATAATTCTCCCATGGAAGAAGATGATCCTATGGTAGATGACATGATTGAAGATGGTATTTCCATAGCTAATCAAGATGATCATGATGATGGTACTAGCACATCTGATAATGATGATGAAGATGGTCTTGATATAGCTATAATTGAGAAGGCATACAAGCCCTTATACCAAGGCTCCCAAACAAATCTTCTCTCCACTATAGTGTTGTTGGTGAACTTCAAGGTTATGAATGGTTTATCCAATGTAGCAATGCCACGTATGCTAAGTTATGCCATTTTTGTCATCTTCAATGTTAGCATACCATTACAATTCATTATATTAACAATTCATATTTGTTGTTGTAGGTTGATAGGTGAGTTTTTCTTACCACCATCAAACATTTTTCCTCATTTACATACCAAGAATTATATACCATTATGAATCAAATTGGAATGCAATATCAGAGAATACATGCATGTCCCAATGATCACATTCTATATCATAAAAAACATGAATTTGCAAAAAAAAAGGTGCCTCACAAGAGTCTTTGGTACATTCCCCTTATTCCACGTCTTCAATGATTATTTGGGTGCACTAGCTTGGCACAATTTATGGATTACCATGCACACAATAGAAGTCAAGATGACATTATATGAATACCTACGGATGGCTCTGCATTTAAAGATAGAAAAAATATGGCCACACTTTAAAGAAGAGCCTCGTAATCTCAAGATTTCAGTGGTAGCAGATGGTGTCAATCCATTTGGAGATATGAGATATACTTACTCAGTGTGGCTTGTTTTTGTTATTAACAATAACATTCCTCCTTGGATGTCCATAAAGAGGGAGAAAATAATGTTGTCAATGATTGTACCAGGTATTTTTTTATTTAATAGTTATGTAAATTAATTTATAAACACCGCATCAAGATGGTCATAATAATTATGTAATGTTTTTGTTCATTCAACTAGGTAAGTACCAAGTTAAAGATGTGAATCTGTATATTGAGCCCCTTATTGATGAGTTTTTGATTTTGTGGAATGGGATCACTATGTAAGACATCTCTAGACCAATAGGACAAAGAAAATTTTAATTCCATGCAATGCTTGTATGGACAATACATGATGCCCCTAGGCTAACTCATTTTTGCGGTATGTTATATATTCATGTTAAGGTCACATATTTTTGGTATGTTATAGTGCTTACACATTATTACTATATGTTTAAGTTGTGCATGATAATTGTACATGATCCAATTGTACAATATCTTTTTGGTCTTTAGACAAAGGGTAAATTCTCATGTCCAGTTTATGATCCGAAGATGAAATTTCATCATTCAAGAAGTTTAGGAAAGCAGGTGTTCGATGAGTTTAGGCACTTTCTCCACAATAATCATAAGTATCAAACTATTGATAAACATCTTTTTAATGGGAAAGAAGATACGACATCAAGGCCATGGAGAATGACACCTTGTCTATGGAAGTTGGAATACGATAGACTAAATCGCTGAGGTAATGTCATTCCATCTGATGATTTTTTTTTGAAATTTAGATTTTGATATTGTCTTTTATTTACTAATGATGTCATTGATGCTTGTGAAGGTTTTCAAGGCATCAATGACCAACTTCTTAGAGGAATAAAAAGTTATCGTAGTCAATTTAGTAGGTTGTACTACACGAATCTCCCAATTGTGCATTTGTTTGATCCTATGCATATTGGAAAAAATGTAACAGAGACACTATGGGAAATATTGGATGGAAGGCGTGACAAAGAAAAAATGGCCAAAACTTGTAATGACATTCATGAATCCAATCATGCACTAAAAACTTTTATTGAATCAAATAGCAATGGAGACCGCATAAACACGAGTGCCCTTCCATGGTTATTAACTGAGCAACAAAGTGATGCATTAAAAGAAGTCATAAAAAAAAAAATTCCAACAGGATTTGCTACAAATATAAGCAGTCTTGTACCAAAGGAAGGTGATTTTGGGCCAAGGTTGAAAACACATGATTTTCATACCTTCGTCAAGGTAAGTCATGTTCTCTATTTATAATATATTTGTAAAATTTCATGTACATTTTATTGTATTATTTTACAATATATTGAAAACATCATTTTTTAATCATTGCAGTACGTCCTACCTCTATCCCTCCCAAACCAGTTTGACAAAAGTGTTAAACACGTTATATATGATCTTGGAGAATTCATGAGGTTAGAAGTGTTATTATATTTATGACTTTCTTTACTTTTTATGTAATTTATTGTATATTTTTATCTAAAATCTTGTTTATATGTTCTTGCGAGTTGAATCTCTTTCAAGTGGTTATCATCTAAAGAAATTGATAAAAAAGATATAAAATATTGGAAGAGAAACATTCCCCAGCTTATGTGTGAAATGCAAAAGTGTCTACCTCCAACTTTTTTCAATGCTCAAGAACACTACCTCATACATCTAGTTCAGGAGATTGAATTGTATGGACCTGTAAAAACTAGGTCAATGTGGATGGTTGAGAGACACTTGAAATTTATGAAGGGCTCGGTTCAACAAAGAGCACATCTTGAGGGTTCTATGGTGGAGGGATATATGGTTTACCAGACCATGGTGTATATTAGTGAATATCTTCCCAAGTTTGCAAAAAATATTCATGTAGATCGCATTTGGGATCCCAACTCTATTAACAAATTTGAAGGGGAGTACTTGATGAGGAAAGGTAAATTGAGGAAAGTGAAAGATAATTATATGATGTTATTGTAGTTTATTAATTCTTATAGATCTTCAATATAAGTTGTTTCTAAGAGGTCTATTTGTTTTCTTTACAGTTGGTCGTGAGTGGGATGCACTACATTTGTATATTACAAACAATCTTGATTGGATGATGGTATGGATTCAAAAATCTCAAAAAAATAGTTTCTCATTAACATGGGATGGTGTTGCATCATTGGTTAAAGAAGCTTATCATAATGGAGATCCCAATGTTACACTAATGATAGTTGATCTAGCATATGGTTTAAAAGGTAGAAAGGTATGTATAAGTTTACTAACCATGACCCATAAGCTTAATATCAACTCACAGATCGATGCAAATGATCTTGACATGTTTGAATAATTGCATATCAAACACCACAAAGCTATGTACTACCATGGCCCTAAATTTCGCATTAAAAAGTTAGACGACATGAAGAAAAATTATGATTTTAGGATAAGTGTAGTCTTCAAGGTCACTAATATTTCATCCATAAATGACATACATCCTCAACAATCTAAAAATTGATACTATGACATTTTGGATGATATACTTGAGTGCGACTTTAATTCATTCAAATTGGTTCTATTTGTCATCAAATGGTATAGGCTATGGCTAAATCAAAATGATCTTGATAGGATTGTTATTAAACATGATAGTAGATTTACAATGATTAATACAAGGTCATTTGAGCTAGTTGGAGATGAGCCCTATGTTCTTCTAAGCCAATGTGAGAGTGTTTTATTTTATCATTCCACATAAACTGGGCTGGTCATTTGTTGTTAGACATGATCCAAGAGAAAGGCCAGTATAGTATAATGTGATGAAAGAAGAAGATACTGAAGAATTAAAAGATGATCACAGATGACTATTACACAATAAAGAAGAAGAAGAAGAAGAAAATGATGATGATTCTGGTGATGCTGATGATGGTCATGATGATGATAGTCATGATGATGGTGATGATGATGATGATGATAGTAGTCATGATGATGATGATGATGATGATGATGATGATAGTCATGATGATGACATGGATGAGGAGGATGATGAATAACATGACCAATGAAATGTATGTCAAGGTATGATAAATGCCACGTATGAGGTATTGATTTATTCATAGAAATTTGAATTAAGTTATTATGTGTTGAACTCTATAGTCATGGAGTATATTTTGAATCATATAAATTTTATTTTCTATGTAATTTTTAGCTTACATATCATGTAATTTTTGGCTAACTTAAGATAAATGATTTACATATGCAGGAAATTTAACGCCTTTAACATGGATCGACGTGTATAATTTATTAATTGGTTTCCTTCTCTTTAGTTAGCAAAATATATAGATCCTACTATGTCTCTCATTTGATGGATTGTAGGTATCACCAAATAGGTATTTGTCTGATCTGTCTTCCTCAAGTGAGGAAAATGTGGGAATAGAAGACAAAAGTGAGACATCTAGTAGGTCTAAAATAGGGAGATCAACTAGAGGTCAAAATATTAGAAGAAAATTTGATAAATGAATGCAATTTTTCCTTGCTAAGGGTGGATCATGTTCTTATGATAATGAGACCAAAGGTGACATGAAGGATCCTTTAAGGTACACACATCTTTAGAAAGAATGGGTACCCAAGGAACTACCTCTAGTTAATACTAATTTTTCTATTAACAAAAGGATATATCACATAGCTCCATCTTCATTACATGGTTTGGACTTATTTTCCATGGATGGCATAAAGGTTAGTTTTAATCAAGTTGTTGATTTGATGGAGTATGTAGGACCTTGTTACAATTACAAGAATTGGATGCAGATTGTGCAATATAAAAAAAGTATGCGTAGGTATGCATTGTCAGCAAATTATATACAATGCAAAGAAAATGGTCAAACTAAAAGCCTTGCTATGTATATTGATGGAAGGTCAAAAGCAACATGGAATATTGTAGGTTTTATAAATAGTTCTCGACCTATGTCAACTAATAAGGGGCCAAATTGTATATTCGAGGCACGCAATGGATATCGTGTATTTGTATGTGTGATAAAATCAATAAATGCAGGGGAAGAGCTTCTAATAGATTACAATTTAAATCATGTAGATACAAAAAAATTCCCTATCATGGGACTAGTAAGTATAACATTTAAACCAATTTCCTCCAATTAATATTGACTCCAATCACTTCTAATTGCTAAGAATTAGTAATCTTTGTCACATGACGACATGGATATTCCACCTCAAAATACAGGCGGGGATGTTCCTCAAAGTACACATTCTTCAGCAAAGGTAAACATTAATTAGTGTAATTCTACAAATTTTATAGAAACAAATGCCATATTATTATGTTCTTTTCTTTATGGCTTTGGAGTTATTTTGATAGAATTTTACTGATATTGATGTCACAACTTGATACTTATTGATAGAGAAAAGAAAAAGAGGCAGCAGATCTATTTCGATCTGAAGTTGACGCAGCATTTAGAGATGACGTAGAATCTAAATCTAACCATGTATTTGTGGCTACTCAAATAAAAACTAAATATGGTAATGAAATTCTTAACCTTCTAATGGAAGAAAATGAAACTGAGGAGTCAAAGGAACTCGAAGAAGAATTGATACATAGAGTAAATTCTATTGATGTAAGCAGTAATTAATCTTAAGCAATAATTAAAGTTGAATAGATGTCTATATTTTATACTATCTTATGGATCATGATCTAAAATATGATGTGTTCTTCGTACATAATTTTTGGACACATGTGAAATGTCATCAAGATGGTGAGGGTTGTAGCGCCGCACAACCTTCATGTAACTAATCCCTAAACCTTTAACCATTGATTTAACCTTTGTATGCATTATTGACTCAAATTATGTTTGGGATGCTTCTAGTACCCCATTTAATCTTTATCCATTGCAAAGGTCTTTGCTAACAATGTATTCTACAGCTCATGATGAAGTGTAGACACCTCCTTTGGTTAACATTCCACATTTGATGACTGCATTGTCTGCAACAAGCTGCTTGCAGACATCTTCCTCTATACCATCTACAACTAGTAAAACCTTATTTTTCTATATTTTGTTATGTGCTAATCATGAATTGATTATTTTTCTTGTGTGAATTTTATACACTGTATGGACCTATTTTGTGTACTAATAGATACACCTACACCTGGTACAAGAACATATCAGACCAATACTAGTGAAGATCAACCATTTCCTGGATCAACCCATGTTACTAGTACTGGTTCGTTTGCGGGCACATTATTGATGAAAAAGAAAAATATGGTTCCGTTAAAAGTACCAAAGCTTCCAGGTGGTCTAAAATTGTTATTATTTATAGTGTAATTGTAGTTTACTTATACATAACTCATTTTGGAATGATAATCCCATGCTATTTTTGTAGGAAATGATGTTTTTTTATGAACATCTTTTTGAAATGACATTGAAGCTATTTGGGCCCACCATACGTAAAAGGTGCATAACTTCATAATATTGGTACAGTATTTTTCTTATCTTCCATTTATTGTACTATATTAAAGTTATGATATCTAACAATTTTGTTTTTTCAAAAAGGGTGGAATGATCAGGATGCTGACTTAAAAAATCAGCTCATTAAATCTTTAGAGGACCTCTTTTGAATTAAAAGTTTTGACAGAGGCAAGAATCTTACAAGAGCAAGAAAACATTTAAAGACTGCGAGGGACCAATATAGAAGGGCTCTAAAGGATAACCCAAATTATGAGTGTCTTCATATGATTCCACCAATGGAGTGGAATGAAATAATGGACGATGCAAAAGAGAAAAGGTTAAAGGGTAGTGGAATTCAACCAGAAGATGACAAAAGAAGGTATGTCGTGATAGTATTAAGTAGAATGTAATCATACACTAATTAGTGATCTTTGTAAATATATAATCTAACATGTTTCAAACTTTTCATAGACTACAAGACACATCAAAAGCCACACAAGCGAGATTAACAAAGGTTGGCCAACACAAACTTGGATCTGGTGGCTATATGAAACTTCACTCTCGACTTGTAAGTAGAAGCATTGGAATTTCATATCAAATTTTTATATATAAGGTTGCAAAAAATTCTATTTAATCAAATCATACATGTAAAATTCACAATATTAAACAAAACATATAGGGCACAAAATTCAATGTAGAGCCCATAGATGAAGACAAGAGAATAGCCTTGAAGGAAGGCTATGCAGTCATGGCTGCACGCCTATGCCAAGAATACCAAAGTGATAACAAAGAATCTGATACACCAGATGAGACACAGGTAAATTGGTCAAATGAAAAGTAAATCAAAATGAATAGTTAATTTTGAACATAAATTGACTATTTCATGATAACAATGTGCATGACATTTCACTACAACCTTAAAATCCTACCACATAACCTAGGCGTGATGAAGGCCATGATGTGCATCACAGTGTTGGAGGTATTACTTTTCTATTGGAAATAAATTACGTAATTATTAATAGAATTTAACATCTTTAATTGCAATTGGCCGTGTAACCTTTTTTCGAATATTTTAGAGCATGATAAGCATGCCGAGGTGGTGGAAGATCAAAATGTTATTGTACATGATGATGTGACATTGTCAGGTAAAGAAAAATGCATGTTATGTTCTACTAGTTAATGAAATACATGTAACAGTAAAAAAAAGTATGTGAATTTAACCCATTTACGTGTTATTGTAGCAGACCCCCCTTTAGTACAGTGGCATCATCCTCCTCGAGACATGAGGAAGCATCATAATTTGAGATCACAACCACAAGAGGAGGAAGATAATATTGATGGTCCTGTCAGCCATTATCTAAATAAGAAATCTAAGAAAAACCTAAAAAAGAAATGATTTCTTAAATATGCTCTTTGATAAAAACTTGTTTGATTAACTTTGTTGGATAATAAAAGAACATTGTTTTAAGAAATTATCTATGAATTTTGTGTATTAATATTGAATTATATGTCATGTTAATGAATATTGTTATGTGTTAATGAATTCTTGATTAGTGTTGCATATTAATGAATGCTATATCATATTAATGAATGTTATGTGATTGTATTGATTGAATGTTATAGTTCATAAATGGATGAATGAAGTGTGTAATTAGATGTTAATGGGGAATTTAGATTGATGTTAGGGGGAGGGGGGGTGAGGCTAGATGAGATTCCACCTTGAAGTGGTTGGCCTTGTTAAGTAGATAATATTAAATTATTCTCGAAACCAAGTGAAGCTCAAACTAACACGTCTTCATTTTTTAATCATTTTCATTCGTTCTAGGTCTTTTCTCATGAGTGCATTTTGAATGTGTCATTTTCAGGAAACTATCAAATAAAAAACTAGAAGGGCCAATAGTCAACTTCTCATTGTCATTGTCTGGCATGATTCGGCTTCATTTTGTGTAAGTATTCTCGTATTGAATTCGTGAACATATCTTGGCCTAATGTGGATTATTTCATTGGTTTGTGTTTTTGAGTAGGTGAAGTGTTAAATTAGATATCAGTTGGATCTATAAGTAGCATAGATATTCTATAGCTAATAGCCCTATGTGCTCAAAAATCAGTTGTTTTAGTGCTACAATTGTAGATGATTGTATGCATGAATTCAATGACAAGAAATGAACATTTAGGCTCTATGATAATTCTTGTCATCCTTATATGGCAGGAAAATGAATCCAAGAAGGAAGCTTTCAATAAATATTTGGGGTCAAGCGGCGTGCTTGATACTCTCACTAAAGGTCTGCGACAGTTCTTCTTATATGATGAAATACTGAATCTAGAAAATTAATTTGTGAATTTGCATCTATTTGTGAGATAATATATTAATATTGGCAGTTCCTCTTATATGATGAAATGCTGAAATTAGAAAATTAGTTTGTGAATTTGCATCCATTATTTTTGGATGCCTGAATGTTATGTTTGCCTTGTGAGGATTCAAATTAATTTGATTGATATGATCTTCGAAATGGTGTAGTAGTCTTTTAGATTAATGTGATTTGTATTATCATATAATATCTTTGCTCTTATAAACTACCTTTTTTCCATGTATGATTTATAGTTATTTGTTCCAGTGTTCCAAAGATGAATCTGGACGATATCTTTGAGCAAAAGAATGAGGTTGCTAAAGCTATTGAAGAAATTAAAAAGGTTGATATATTCATATCAGTTTCATTAATTTATTGATGTGTATTGTCAGTTGATTACTGTAAAATATATATTAAATATCAAACAAGATGAAATTTGAATGTAGTATGATTCAATCATTTATTTCTATACTTACAGGCTATGTCAAACTACAGATATGAGATAGTTCAAACACTTATTGTGGATATGGAGGCTGATGTGCATGTCAAGAAAGCAATGAATGAAATAAATGTAGGCAAGACTTTTACATCCAATACTAAATGTTCTTTTTAACATGATATTGTTAGAGATTGCTAGCATATACTTTTGCATTTTGTAAATGGGTTTATGGTATTCATTTATTTAGGAAAAACCTAACTCATTATCCTCAACTTTGTTCATATTTTTGTTCTATATCTGTTTAGTTTATTTACCCAAAATTTCTCTCAATTTCACCATCATTCATTTCATTCTTTTATATTAGCTGCAAGAATGAGGGTGGCAACACAAGAAAAAGTAGAGGTAGAGAAAATTTTACAAATCAAGAGAGCAGAAGCCTTCCTTATTTTATTTGTCAATATGCATCAACAATTCCTTTAAAATTATATATGTATATTTTATAGATTTGTATATTTATAATTTTAAAAGTTGTATGTAATATATATCGGGTCTATTTGTAGCACCAATAATGAAAACTATTTTCTTGGTTGTCATACCATCCACTAGCATCCCCAACACTTCTTCCACGCTGCAAACATGAAAACCAATTATGTATCACCAGTCAGAGAGCCTATCTCAAATAGTTCAAACAAAATTCCTACTCAAATATATTCACCGTCCTCAACTTGAACTTCACTCATAAAAATTAACACACCTGTGTAGCAATAGAATCGAGCTCATCAAAAAATAGGACACAAGGAGCTAATCGTCTAGCTTTATAAAAAATTTCCCTCGCATTAGCCTCGCTCTCTCTAAACCACATTGTTAACAATTCAGGGCCCTTCACGCAGATGAAATTGGCCTGACATTTGTTAGCAATGGCTTTAGCAGATGGATTGCTAGCTGAGCCCAAAGTAGTCTGGAAGTGCTCATTACTAATGGCCATGGAGTTTAGAATCTCATCATCTATTGTCTCATCTTCTAAGTCTATAACATCCATCTTTTCCCTAATGCACTGAAGTGCGGCCTCAGTACACAAAGCAGCAAGATTTTCTCTAATATATCCATGGGTATCCTTAGCAATCTTTTCAAGATCAACCTAAAATAAGAAAACTAGAGATAAATAGATACTCCATCAAGAAACATAAAGATTAATAAATGTTTTCAAAATCCAAGAACTATTTAACATTAGATATAGAAGTACAAAAAATAAGGCCACAATATATGTACATCATCAGAGAGCTTCATATTCTTTGTATGGATGCAAAGCACTTCCAACCTGCCCACTCCATCCGGAACCCCAATATCAATCTCCCTGTCGAACCTTCCAAACCTTCTGAGTGCTAGATCAATACTATTTGGTCAGTTATTTTCTCCCATAACAATAACATGGGCACACAATTTAAGTCCATCCATAAGGATAAGAATTTGAGAAACAATTTTCCTCTCAACTTCATCATGGGTTTTTTCCCTCTTGGCAGCTATAGAATCAATTTCATCAATAAATATAATGGACAGGGCATTCTTCTCAGCCTCCTCAAAAGCCTTCTGGAGATTTCTTTCACTTTCTCCAGCCAACTTTGACATGATCTCAGGTCCATTGATATCGAAAAAGAAGGCACCGGTTTCATTTTCCACTGCCCTAGCAATTAAGTTTTTCCCAGAACCAAAAGGCCCATAGACCAGAATACCCTTTCGGGGCTTCACACCAATAGATTTGAAGAGTTGTGGGCATCTAAGAGGAAGATCTACCAATTCATGGATCACCAGTCAGAGCCTATGTCTCAAATAGTACAAACAAAATGAAAAAACCAACAGTTTCACACAGAGTAGAGCAGATGGATTGCTAGAGCCCAAAGCAGTCTGGAAAACAAAACAAGTAGGGACCTGTTGGCAACAAGCAACATAATGAGTGTGGACACCTGAAGATAAATATCTAGACTAATCACTGATCAAGATGTTGTTGGTGATTATTTTGGATATTTATCTTTAATTTTTTTTAAACACTCCACGTTGCATCAAAATTTTGACCCACCTGTGTCAAAAGTTTGGCCTAAAATCGACCATTCTGTGTCGAAATGTGGCATCACGGGTTTGGCATCCTGTTGAAGCCACTAAATATTTTAACCAAATTTGGTTGAAGTATGACTGTAGTGAGTTTGGCATCCTGGTCGGAGCAACCAAATTTTTTGACCCATATTGGTCGAAAGATTGATCAATACACAAATACTTACCAATGTTATCTTCGGCCTAGGTTTCCCTCATTTTCAACCAATAGAGGACTTGATCATTCGACGGGTTTAGCAATGGGTCAATATTTCAATGCCAATAATAGCGATGAACCTATTGGTTGACCATTCAACCGAGTTGGGTAGAAACTTTGACCAATAGTGCATCAAAAAATGGTGCAAAATGTATTAGTGTCCCCATGATATCCCAGAATTCTTGAAAGAAGGCTAGGGGGAAACCATTAGGACCTAGGGCTTTGTATGCTCCCATAGAGAGGACCACATTCTTGACCTCCTCATTAGTTACACATTTTGTGAGTTGGTCATTATCACTGTGAGTTATAGCACTTTGGATGTGGTCTAGGAGTTGATTTTGGGTGCTATTCAGGCACATTTGTTCCTCATTTGAGTACAATTCCTTAAAATAATTTGCCACTACTTGATTGATTTTTTCCTTCTCTGTAACTTCATTCCATCCCTCATCCCTAATACCAATAATGGTATTTCTTCTTTTATGGTTGCTGGAAGACTTGTGGAAGAAAGCCATGTTCCTGTCCCCTTCAACAAGCCATTGGATTTTGGATTGTTGCTTCCAATAGATTTCCTCTTTTTTTCCTGCTATTTGCATCGAGTCAACTCCTCTTACACCTGTATCTAGGGTGGGGGGCTTCTAGTAGCCAATTGGGCCTGGAGGGACCCTAAAGTTTCAGTCAACTCCTTTTTCTCTTTTCAGAAATCATGAAAGTTATGTTTGCTCCAACCTTTAACCTCTCTTCTAATAATTTCCAGCTTTTGGGAAATTCTGAACATAGTAGTGCCTTTGATGTTAGTGGCCCACCATAATTTCACTTGATCTCTAAAGGACGGGTGAGAGCACCACATGATTTTGAATCTGAAGGGGGCTGAGCAAAACATAGGGGAGTCATGCCAACGAAGGAGGAGGGGGTTATGATCAGAGGTGGTTTTAGGGAGGGAGGTCAGGGTTGAATTCAAGTATAGGTCCCACAAAGAGGTGGCAAGCAAATGGTCAAGCCACACCTAGATGAGATGGGGTCCCTTCCTATTGTTGGTCCAAGTGAAGGGGTTTCCTTTTAGAGTAATGTCCAGAAGACTGATGGAAGAAATAAAGTCTGCCAGGTCCCCCATACTATCAGAGTAATCCATTAATCCACCACATTTTTCTGATGGGTAGAGAGGGATGTTGAAGTCACCGACCAATAAGTAATTAGAAACAGTGTCCTGATCTATCTAGAGGGATAGATCAGTCCAAAGGGAGGCCTTGCCAGACTGGGTGTTAGGGGCATAATTATTAAAAGTGATCCACTCAAGTCCATTTTTCCTGAAAGTAACAACAAGGAAGTTTAGAGAGGATGTAAGTTGATAGCTAGTGACCTTATTAGGGTTCCAAAGTGTAGCAATTCCACCAGAAGCACCTGTAACTTTTGAGTAAAGAAACGTAACACCCGGCCAGAGATTGGAAGCCAGGGTGGCAAAATTAATAGCAGACATCTTAACTTCTTGGATGAGCAAGATATCCAACTTATGATAAAAAAATGTAGTATTTAACAACACTTTGTTTAAGGGAGTTGTTTCAACCCCTAACATTCCAAGAAAGATAAATCATTTCTTACTTTTAAAACTAGATTCCAAGGTTTGTTGCTTACCTGTTGCAACATCCCTTGTAGTCCCTCTTGATCTCCTTGCTCAATCTGATGGCCTTCCCCTAGGTGTTTCCATTCCCACATCATCCTTCTTGGGCTTGGTTTTCTTTCTCTATGTTTTCCATTCCCCATCATCTTCCCCCACACCATAGTCAGCATCCAGGGAGCTGGAAGAGTTCTTCTCTAGTTGTGGGGAAGGTTTTGGATCAAATTTTGGGGATTTTAGCTCAAGAGAAACCATAATGGTAGGTTGTTCCACCTTAGTATGGCTAATCTCACTCCTCTCCAGGGGGGTCACAAGGGGGTTCTTCAATGGCTCCACCACTGTTAGGGGGTTGGGTTCCTCTTTAGGTAGAGATTCCAGAGAGCTAAGTATAGAGTGCACCACTTCGTTCACCAGAGGGGGAAAAATCTCACCTTCTTCTAGCACCTAGTTTTCCCATGTTGGGTTTTCCATCTCATTAGCCACCAGGGGTGGGCAAGTCTTCTCCTTTTCCTCTTCTTTTGTCAAGGGTGGAACTTCAACTGTTCCTTTATCCTTATTCCCTTTTTTGGTTCCCGATTGGGAGGTCTTGCAAGTGTCACTAGAGTGACCTCTGTTATCACATTTTTGGTAGAAGAGGGTAGCATTTTCATACACCAGCGCTTGGGACCATCTGCCTAGTTTGGATTTCAAAATGGAAAATTTGGGTAGATTTTTGTTCAGGGTGACATTCACACAGAACCTAGTGAAAACTAGCCTAGATTTAGACCAGGTTACCTAGTCAGTAGTGATAAACGTGCCGAAGGAGTCACCTATCCATCAAAACACTTTCTCATCCCAATATTCTAATGGGAGGCCAAGGAGCTGGATCCAAACCAGGGCAATTTTGGTTAGTTCTGTTGCTAGGTTGAACTTGAGTTTCCATTTTGCAAGGGCTAGGAAGTGCTTCCCATAGACCCACTACCCCGACAGAACAAAAGCTATATCCTCCAAAGTGGTGAACTTAAATAGAAATAGCCCACCTGACATAGTAGATATAAGGACAGATCCTTTGATCTTCCACTGGTTAGACACCCATTTTCTAAACATTTTGATGGTAGGTTGAAATTTAAAGAATTGGCCTACCAGGGCCAACAAGAAATCTGCCATTGTTCTATTCACCATAGAATCTAGAAGCAAAAGTTTAGCACCTTCCTTAGTCTGAATGAAGTACACCAGGAGAGCCTCTAGAGATTGTTGGGCTTCACCAATAAGGGCCCCCTTCCAGTTGGATTTTGGGGGTGAAAAGGGGCTTCCACCATTGACTCAACTTTGGGACCATGATAGAGGTATTCATGGGATCAGCATGGGGTCCATCGAGACCAACAGGGGGACCTGCCAGGGGGGAAGATTCTCCCCTAGGGGAGGTGGGCATGGGAGCTTGTAGTTTGAAAATAGAGCTTGGGTGGGAAGTTGTAGAGTAGAGCGGGAGAGGGGGTTGGTAATGCATTGTTGTTAACTTGTTATTAATAAAAAAATTATTGGCAAATCAAAAATTAGTTATTATTCATGTTATAAAACTAAACTATACATGCAATTTTAACTAATAGATACACCTACACCTAGTACAAGAACAAATCAGACCAGTACTAGTGAAGATCAACCATTTCCTGGATCAGCCCATGATACTAGTACTAGTTTTTTTGTGAGGACATTGTTGATGAACAAGAACAATATGGTTCTGTTAAAAGTACCAAAGCTTCCAGGAGCTTTAAAATTGTTATTATTTATAGTCTAATTATATTTTACTTATACATAACTCATTTTGGACTGATAATCCCATGCTATTTTTGTAGGAAATGATGTTTTTTATGATCATCTTTATGAAATGACATCGAAGCTATTTGGGCCCACCATACGTAAAAGGTACGTAGCTTCATAATATTGGTACAATATTTTTCTTATCTTCCATTTATTGTACTATATTAAAGTTATGACATCTAACAATTTTGTTTTTTTCAAAAAAGGTGGAATGATCAGGATGCTGACTTAAAAAATCAGCTCATTAAATCTTTAGAGGACCTCTTTGGAATTAAAACTTTTGACACAACTATGATTCTTCAAAAAGCAGCTAAACATATAAAGACTGTGAGGGACCAATATAGAAGGGCTCTAAAGGATAACTTAAAGTACAAGCATCCTCCTATGATTCCACCAATGGAGTGGAATGAAATAATAGAAAATGCAAAAGAGAAAAGGCTAAAGGGTAGTGGAATTCAACTAGAAGACAAAAAAAGAAGGTATTTTGTGATAGTATTAAGTAGAATGTAATCATGCACTAATTAGTGATCTTTGTAAATATATAATCTAACATGTTTCAAACTTTTCATAGACTGCAAGACACATAAAAAGCCACACAAGCGAGATTAACAAAGGTTGGCCAACACAAACTTGTCTCTGGTGGCTATATGAAACTTCACTCTCGACTTGTAAGTAGAAGCATTGGAATTTCATATCAATATTTTATATATAAGGTTGCAACCAATTCTGTTTAATCAAATCATACATGTAAAAGTGATGATATTAAACAAAAAATATAGGGCACATAATTCAATGTAGAGCCCATGGATGAAGACAATAGAATAGCCTTGAAGGAAGGCTGTGCAGTCATGGCTGCACGCCTATGCCAAGAATCCCAAAGCCATAATGAAGAATCTATTGCACTAGATGAGACACAGGTAAATTGGTCAAATGAAAAGTAAATCAAATTGAATAGTTAATTTCAAACATAAATTGATTGTTTCATGATAACAATGTGCATGACATTTCACTATAGCCTTGAAATCCTACCACAAAACCTAGGCATGACAAAGGCCATGATGTGCATCACAATGTTGGAGGTATTAACTTTTTGTTGGAAATAAATTACGTAATTATTAATAGAATTTAACATCTTTAATTGCAATTGGTCATGTAACCTTTTTTTGAATATTTTAGAGCATGTTAAGGTGGAGGAAGATCAAAATGTTATTGTTAATGATGATGTGGCATTGTCAGGTAAAGAAAAATGCATGTTATGTTCTACTGGTTAATGAAATACATGTAACAGTAAAAAAAAAAGTGAATTTAACCCATTTACTTGTTATTGCAGCAGACCCCCCTTTAGTACAGCAACGTAGTCCTCCTTGAGACATGAGGAAGCATCATAATTTGAGATCACAACCACAAGATGAGGAAGATAATATTGATGGTCTTTTCTTCCTTTACCTAAATAAGAAATCTAAGAAAAACCTAAAAAAGAAATGATTTCTTAAATATGCTCTTTGATAAAACTTGTTTGATTGACTTTGTTGGATAATGAAAGAATGTTGTTTTAAGTAATTATCTATGAATGTTGTGTATTAATATTGAATTATATGTCATGTTAATGAATATTGCTATGTGTTAATGAATTATTGATTAGTGTCGCGTATTAATGAATGTTATGTGATTGTATTGATTGAATGTTATAGTTCATAAATGGATGAATGAAGTGTGTAATTAGATGTTAATGGGGAATTTAGATTGATGTTAGGGGGAGGGGTGGTGAGGCTAGATGAGCTTCCACCTTCACGTGGTTTCCCTTGTTAAGTAGAGAATATTAAAGTATTCTCGAAACCAAGTGAAGCTCAAACTAACACACCTTCATTATTTAATCAATTTAATTCATTCTAGGTCTTTTCTCATAAGTGCATTTTGAATGTGCCATTTTTAGGCAACTATCAAATAAAAAACTAGAAGGTCCAATAGTCAACTTCTCATTGTCATTGTCTAGCATGATTCGGCTTCATTTTGTGTAAGTATTCTCATATTGAATGTGTGAACCTCTCTTGGCCTAATGTGGATTATTTCATTTGTTTGTGTTTTTGAGTAGGTGAAGTGTTAAATTAGATATCAGTTGGATCTATAAGTAGCATAGATATTCTATAGCTAATAGCCCAATACACCCACGTGAATAAATTTACTTGTTGTCCCCTTAGGATTTACTTAAGCAAACAGTCCTTATGTGCTAAAAAATCAATAGTTTTAGTGCTGCAATTGTAGATGATTGTATGCATGAATTCAATGACAAGAATTGAACATTTAAGCTCTATGATAATGCTTGTCATCCTTATATGACAAACAAATGAATCCAAGAAGGAAGCTTTCAGGAAATATTTGGAGTCAAGAAGCGTGCTTGATACCCTCACAAAAGGTCTACGGTAGTTCTTCTTATATGATGAAATGCTTAATCTAGAAAATTAATTTGTGAATTTGCATCTATTTGTGAGATAATATATTAATATTGGTAGTTCCTCTTTTATGATGAAATGCTGATTGTAGAAAATTAGTTTGTGAATTTGCATCCATTATTTTTGGATGCCTGAATGTTATGTTTGCCTTGTGAGGATTCAAATTAATTTGATTGATATGATCTTCAAAATGGTGTAGTAGTCTTTTAGATTAATGTGATTTGTATTATTATATAATATCTCTGCTCTTATAAATTACCTTGTTTCCATGTATGATTTACAGTTATTCGTTCTAGTGTTCCAAAGATGAATCTGGATGATATCTTTGAGCAAAAGAATGAGGTTACTAAAAGTTGTTGAATAACTTGAAAAGGTTGATATATTCATATCAATTTCATTTATTTATTGATGTGTATTGTCAGATGCTTACAGTAAAATATCTTTCAAATATCAAACAAGATGAAATTTGAATGCAATATGATTCAATCGTTCATTTCTATGCTTACAGGCTATGTCAAACTATAGATATGAGATAGTTCAAACACTTATTGTGGATATAGAGGTTGATGTGCATGTCAAGAAAGCAAAGAATGAAATAAATGCAGTCAAGACTTTTACATCCAATACTAAATGTCCTTTTTACCATGATATTGTGTGAGATTGCTAGCATATACTTTTGCATTTTGTAAATGGGTTGATGGAATTCTTTTATTTAAGAAAACCCAACTCATTATCCTCAACTTTGTTCATATTTTTGTTCTATATCTGTTTAGTTTATTTACCCAAAATTTTTCTCAATTTCAACATCATTCATTTCATTCTTTTATATCAGTTGCAAGAATGAGGGTGGCAACAAAAGAAAAAGAAGAGGCAGAGAAAATTGTACAAATCAAGAGAGCAGAAGCTTTCCTTATTTTATTTGTCAGTATGCATCAACACTTCCTTTTATGTTATATATGTATATTTTATAGATTTGTATATTTATAATTTTAAAAGTTGTATGTAATATACATTGGGAGATAATATATTGATATTGGCCATTCTTCTTATATGATGAAATGTTGAATCTAGAAAATTAATTTATGAATTTACAACTATTTATGAGATAATATATTAATATTGGCAGTAATATTGCGAAGGAAAGAGGACATGAAGAATTGAAATAATAAGATATAATTGGAGGGAATTTGAATAAAAAAATATAAAATTCTAACACACCAGTTCAAATAAAACCATTAAAAAATCCATAACCAAATCTAGTTTGCAAAAGCCAGCACAATTGAAACTCACCTTCTCAATGTTTTCTCTAATAGCATACTTGCAAGCCCACTGAAAACTCTCTGTAATATCGGCTCCATTGAATCCTTGGGTATAACAATCTAGTGCCATTAGGTCCACATCCTTTGATATGGGTGATTTTCTCAAGCAAGACTTGAAAATTTGATATGATGAGGACTCATCAAGTAACGGAATATAAATCAACTGGTCAAGTCAGCCAGGCCTTAGTAATGTAGGATCGATGATATCAGGTATGTTTGTAGCACCAATAATGAAAATTTTTTTCTTGGCTATCATACCATCCATCTCTATCAACAATTGGTTAAGGACTCTGTCTATGGCACCGCCAACATCCCCAACACTACTTCCACGCCGCAAACATGCAAACCAGTTATGCATCACTAGTCAGAGAGCCTATCTCAAATAGTTCAAACAAAATTCCTTCTCAAATATATTCATCATCCTCAACTTGAACTTCACTCATAAAAAATCAACACGCCTATGTAGCAATAAAATCAAGTTCATCAAAAAATAGGATGCAAGGAACTGATACTCTAGCTTTATAAAAAATTTCCCTCACATTACCCTCTCTCTCTCCAAACCACATTGTTAACAATTCAGGGCCCTTCACACTGATGAAATTGGCCTGAGATTTGTTAGCAATGTGGTGTAGGGGAAACTAGAGAAATAGGGCCCTCACCAATAGAAATTTTGTTGTGCCAAGCTCTAAGAGAGCCTTGTAAATGTAATAAAGGTCTGATGACCTAGCTGTGTGTTTTGCCGGTAGTAGTTAGGTGATTAGAAGTCCTAGGACTAATGGCAAGAGTCCCTTTGAGATTGTCTATGGAATACATCCTAGGGGTGTATGTGAACTAAGAAATTTGGAAATTCAAGTCCCTAATAGTGGCTATGCTGAAGATTTCAGTAAGTCAATGAAAGAGGTGCATGATCAAGTGAAACAATCCCTCATTGACAACACCAACAAGATCAAGGACAAGGTTGATCTCAAGAGAAGAGAGGTACAATTTTGTGTAGGGGACTTGGTCATGGTCCACCTAAACAAAGCAAGGATGGCAAAAGGAGTTCCTACAAAGCTTCAGATGAAGAGAGTTGGTCCATGTCCTATACTAGCCAAGTATGGACAGAATGCTTACAAAGTTGGGCTATAGGATGATCTAGCTATCTCCCCCATCTTCAACATTGTAGACCTAGTTAAGTATAGAGGACCTCTTACTGAGGTAGATCAAAATGTGGAGGAAGCTAAGAAGGAGGCTCAAGCAGCAACCCTGCCTCCTAAAACCAAGCTACAAGCAAAGAAGATACTAGATTCCTGGGTGCACACAAAGACCAGGCAGGGTACCTATAAGGAACACCTTATCAAATGGTAGAATAAACTATATTTAGAAGAAAATTGGATCCTTGAGAATTAGTTCAAACTCCAAGGCATTGATCTCCACCTTTTATCTCCAGAGGGGACTTAGCTTCTGTGGAGGGGAGTATGGTGCAGGGGCACCTAGATAAATAGGGCCCTCACCAATAGAAATTTTGTTGTGCCAAGCTCTAAGAGAGCCTTGTAAATGTAATAAAGGTCTGATGACCTGGTTGTGTGTTTTGGAAATAGTAGTTAGGTGATTAGAAGTCCTAGGAGTCTTTGGATAGACCTCAAGGTGAGTGAGGTACTCTTTGTCATGAAGCCCTACTGAAAGGACATGATTTAATTTAGAGGATTTTCAAGATGTTAGTAGGGAGACATAAGTTTTCTATTCCTAGAGGTCACCTAGGAAGGGTCTCTAGTCTTAGAAGGCTAAGAGTTAGCCATTTTAGCAAAAAATGTAAAAGTTGCAAACTGCAACTTTGCAACTTTGAAAATGTTGCTCGACAACATTTAGCAACTTCATCCTATTATAATGGATTTGACCTCTACCATGATAGGAACCCTAATCATGATGGGAAAAGACCTAAGAGACCATTTTTAAACTTAACAAACCCTAATATTGTAAGAATGTGTGTGTCAGAGTACAGACAATATACTGTTGTGTCTAATCTGTACATGAAGATATACCACAGTGAAGAAATGAAATCTTTTGTGTGCTAAGTTTACTACTGTAACATCTTGGCATTGTTCTTTGGTGTTTATAGAATAATTTGTATTTATTAGATTAGGTTGTGTGAGTGTTTTATTTCCTTGCATTGTAAATATCTTGTTGTGCCAGTCCACTATCCTGAACCAGGCAGTTGGTCTTGTAAGACATGTAACTCACTATCCCACAATAGACATAGTATGGACTTTTGGGGATAGTGAGTGGGTTCAATGTACTTTTTGATTGTAGGAGGAGGGCCCTTCAAAAGCTATGGAAGCATTTTTTACTTCTTTCCCTAAGCGAGCCAGAGCAAGCCCGATTAGGGAAGAGTTTCGATTGCAGAGGTTCTAACTTGCAGGGTTGTGAAGATCTAGGAGAATGGAAGTATGGAGTAGAAAGGGGATTGAGTAAGCCTAATTTAGTGTGAAGAAGAAGGTCTTACCAATCTAGCAAGACACTTCATCAAGCCAGGGAATAGTCAGGCCAAAACTAGGCCTAGAAACCCTCAAAACCCTCATTTTGTGTCAGGGCTCTGTACAACCGTTTGGAGGCCCAAAACCCCAAAAATCCTTGAGCTCTAGTTCAAAGAATAGGAGTCTTAGAAGAAATTTTGGATATGTTAGTGGAGAAAGGTTGAGTTATTTCCTTATTTCTCAGAGCAAGAGGGCTAATAGGGGTGCTTTCCTCGTAGCCCTATTTTGGCAGAGAACCTTGAAATTGGTAAGAAGAATCAATGAAAGAGGCTAAATTAAGCATTGAAAACATTATGTTGGAAGGTTAATTATTACCTCCATGACCTTGCAAGAACCTAGGAGAGTTATGTGTGATTAGACCTTGGAGAAGGCTAAAAAGCCTAGTGTATTCCTCACCCAAGATGAGTACCTAGAAGTGAAAAGCTTGGAGTTTTACACCAGATAGAAGAGTGGGGTTAGGATTGGGGAATACCAAGCTATGGAGGGATTCTATAGATCCAAGTGGTGATCTTGTAAGACACCTTAGGTCTTGTGGAAGACTATTGGCATGAACTTGTGATTAGTTCATCCCCTCTCCCTATCAAGTGGTATAAGCGCCTTATAAAGGTGTGGGAAAAGTAATTGAAGAGAAAGGTGGATGCTTTCATCTACTAAATCTAGTGGATCAAGAAAGATGGTGACCAATGCAGAATTATCCAAAAAATTAGAAGAGGAAGAGGAGGTTGTTGAGAGAAAGACTAGCACAACTTGAGCGATTGTTAAGTGATGTCCAAGACAAGGAAGACATAGTTAAGGAAAAGATGGAGCAAAAAGAAGAGAAGGAAGCCAAAGAGAAGGAGACTAAGTTGGAGGAAGAAAACCCAACACTAGACCTTGTTATACCAGAGGAGCCTTTCTTGAAGGCATTGAAGGCAATAAACAACAAAGCTTTGGAAGGCATTCCTTTGTTTAGTGGCAAGATGGATCTAGATCTTATCATGGATTGGATTGATGGAATGGAGAACCATTTTGAATGTGATGGTGTCTCTGATGCTCAAAAGGTCAAAGTAGCAAAGTCAAGGTTAAGAGGCTTTTCCTTAACTTGGTGGAAATTTGTCCAAACAAAAAGAGAGAAAGAAGGAAAGAGCCACATAGTCACTTGGAAAGGAATGGTGGCTAAAATTAGGTAGGCTTATATTCCTAATGATTATGAGATACAATTGCATAGGAGAAGGTAGAACCTTAGAAAAAAAGAGATGGATGTACACTCTTACACTGAAGAATTTAAAAAACTATGCCTAAGGTCCAAGGTGGTGGAAGATGAAAGCATTAGGTTGGCAAGATAAATGAATGGTCTTAAATGGTCCATCCAAGAGGATATGAGCCTTGTCACTCCTAAATCAGTCCATCAATGCTACCAAATTGATTTGGAGGTGGAAGAGAAAGGAAAGAGGAAGAGGTAGAGATGGCAGAGGACATAGGGGAAGCTATGGGGGTAGAAGCAATGATGGAAAACCTCAAGGTGAGTCCAAGTTGACTAAACAAAGTGGATAGACTAGTCAAAGCGGTGGTTCAAGTAGAGGTAGAGGATTTGGAGGAAGAGGTAGATCACCAGGAGGAAGAGGACCATCTTATTTTTCCACTATGAAGTGTTATCACTGTCAACAATTGGGGCATCCTACCTATAGGTGTCCTAAAAAGGGATCATCTTCACAAGGTGAAAAGAAAGTGGCATATGTACATGAAGATTCTTCAAGCGTGAAGTCTCCTAATATTTAATTAGATTTAGAGATTGGTGAGAATTTGATGATAAAGAGGATCCTAATTAGGGAACCAGTCAAGGAAGAACCAAAACAAAGGAGGTCACTCTTCAAGGTAAGGTGTAAGATAATGGGAAAAGTCTACAAAGTTATCATAGACTCAGGGTCTACTGATAACATTATTTCAAAGGAGGCCATTACCAAGCTCAAGATTCCAAAAATACCTCATAGCACTCCTTATAAGGTCACATGGTTAAACAAAGGGCAGAATGTCTTGGTTAATGAGCAAGCATGGATTGAGTTCACCATAGGTGGGTATAAAGACAAGCTCTTATGTGAACTTTTTCAAATGGATGCCTATCACCTATTACTAGGTAGACCTTGGCAGTTTGATAGAAAGGCCATGCACAATGGTGAGCTCAACTCTTACACTTTTATGAAGGATGGAGTGAGCTACAAACTTTAGTCATTACTTGAACAAGATAGCGAAGGAAGTGGACCTACTATTTTGATGTTGAAGGGTAAAGAGTTCATGAAGACTCTTGAAAAAGAAGAAGGAGTGGGTTATGCTATTGTAGTGAAACCCAAGGAGGACATAGAGGCCAAGAAAGAGGACATACCTCATGAAGTGCAACAGGTTTTGAAGGAGTTCAAGAGCATCATATTAGATGGAGCACTTGCCACCTTACCACCTAAGAGAGCAATTAGCCATCAAATAGATTTAGTTCCACGGGCATCATTGCCAAACAAGGCACCTTACAAGCTAACTCCTGAATAGAATAGGGAAGTTACAAAGCAAGTACAAGAATTGATGGATCAAGGGCTAATAAGAAAGAGCATCAGCCCATGTGTTGTTCCTACCATTTTGGCACCCAAGAAAGGAGGAACATGGAGATTGTGTATAGACTTTAGAGCCATTAATAATATTACAATCAGGTATAAGTTTCCCATACCTAGGATTGAAGATCTAATGGATTGCCTAGGAGGGGCTAGGTATTGTACAAAGATAGACTTTAAAAGTGGCTATCATCAAATAAGAATAAAAGAGGGAGATGAGTGGAAAACAACTTTCAAAACCACTGAAGGACTCTATGAATGGCTAGTCATGCCATTTGGCCTCTCCAATGCTCCAAGCACATTCATGAGGCTCATGAATGAGGTGTTGAAAGACTTCACAAGTAAGTTTGTGGTAGTCTATTTAGATGACATATTAATTTTCAACATGAGTAAAGAGGAACATTTAAAACATCTCAAGATTATGTTATCTAAATTGAAAGAGGAGCACCTAACCATCAATCTAGACAAGTGTGATGTTATGAAGCAGGAACTAGTCTATTTAGGCTTTGTTCTATCTCAAGGAGATCTAAAGATGGATGACACTAAAGTTGTAGCAATATTAAGTTGGCCAACTCCTAAGAATGCCAGTGAAGTGATGAGTTTCCATGGCCTAGCTCAATACTATAGAAAGTTCATCAAGAGCTTCAGTGGGATATGTGCTCCTATGATGGATACCATCAAGGGTGGATTGAAAACAAAATTTGTGTGGACACCTACAATAGATAAGGGATTTGAGACATTAAAGAAAGAGGTAGCTACTAAGCCTATTCTAAGGTTACCAACTTTTGATGAACCCTTTGTTATAGAATGTGATGCTAATAACATAGCAGTAGGAGGAGTGTTAAGTCAAAGAAATAGACCAGTAGCTTTCTTTAGTGAGAAGAAAAATGCAACAAAACAAAAGTATCTTCCTATGATCTATAACTTTATGCACTCGTTCAATCCCTTAGAAAGTGGAGGCATTATCTTTTTCCCAAGGAGTTTGTAGTGTTCACTGATAATCAAGCTTTGAGCTTTCTCAACTCCCAAGACAAGTTGAGTCATAGACATGTCAAGTGTGTGGAGTATTTGTAGTCTTATACCTTCACCATAAAGCACAAGAAAGGGTAGCTCAATAACATAGCAGATGCCTTGAGTAGAAGGTTAATCACTGTTCAAGAAGTCCAAATGAAAAGCATAGGATTGGATAACTTCAAAGAGTTGTACCAAACTGATGAAGATTTTGTAGCAGCATACAAGGTGTGTCAAGAACATTTGAATCACTTTCATGGTGAGTTTGCAAAGTATACATTGAAAAATGGACTACTCTTCAAAGGAGGGAAATTATGTGTTCCTGTTATACACTAAGTTTGCACCCTTGTTTCAAGCTCTCTTGGTCTTGATAATTTAGTATAACATGGGAATCATCTCCAGGTGTGGGACCTATGCTAATTAAGATGAGACCTCCAGGTTCTAGGCTAGTTCCTCTTGGATAATCACCTTAATTTGCTTCTTGATAGAAAAGGTAAAACTTGAGGGGAAAAGGGATAGAAGGAATGCATGAAAGGGAAATGACTGAAAGCAAACTATCCTACTAGGTGATACACCAAAATGAAATGAACACAATATAATGACCAAGTTAGCATGAAATTCTTTGATCTAATAGAACACAATATTTCTAAATAGGCTTGCATAAGTATTTCATAGAGAGGCCTGAACAAAAGACACAGACTATGACCTGCAAGCAGACCTTCTTTTCAGCAAAAGGGCATAGGAATGAGACAGAATGATAGGGGGTTGAAGTATACCTACAAAATCACCCCAATAAAATCATACACAATAGTACACATATAAATTGAAAGAAAGAAGGGGCTCTAGAACTCCAAGATTTCTCTAACAAAATCAGTAGATCATATTCAATAAGAGAGAATTCAGACAAGGAAGCATAAGGATAGAGAAGATGTCACAAAATACCTTTGCAATATCTGAATCATCAATGGGAGATTACAGAATGTAGAAAGTCAGAGGGCAGAAAGAATGCCACAGATAACCTTCTAAGAAAGAGACTTTCTTCTTTACAAAATGTGAACTTTGAGCTTCAAAAGCTCCAAAAATATTATATACATCTCCTCTTTTTGTACGTAGGCAAGAGTTAAAACCTAACTAGGGTTACAAATATTTTTATCAGAATAACATCAAACCTAATCCTACCAAATTTGATCATAAATGTATCTCTGCAACATCATGGCCAATCAGATATTTGTGTGCCCATCTTGCATTACATCCACTGGTGGACAAGCAACCTTGATTCACCAACTTCTCTACACAAAAGTCTCACCATGAATGAAAAAAATGGTACTTCTTAGATACAAGAATCGACCCAAGATGGCTACTCAGACCTCCCTCATCATCATCTAAACTGCAAATGTCCTGAAGACATCAATTTTTTGAGATACCTTGCCGCTCGCAGCCTGCTGAATCAAATGCTGGCAAAACCCTCACATAAAGATATTCAAATTTGAAAATAATGGCTACCAGGTTTATTTTTAAAATACGACCGCCGATTTCATTCCTTCCTAGCTGATCAAATGGTCTAGATCATCCTACAACAGTCGTAGGCCCCTTAGAAAATTCAAAGACCACATCATCAGCAGCACCCAATGAAAAGTGAGCACATCAGAAAAGACTGACACCTCAGAAGTTAAAAGAACCTGGACCCTGCATCAGATGGTTGTCGCTATGCCGCTACCTTTAAATATCATGCATCTTCCTTCAGCAGTATAACGATAGTCATTGATCCTGCTTGGAACTTATCTCCCTGAGGAAGGTGACCCCACTGAAAAATTTCCATATCACCATCCTTCAACCAATCAGGAGCCTTACACGTTAGTAGTATTTGACAACAGACCCACTTTGAATTTCCTCTTCTTAAGTCAAGAAGAACTCTTTAAACCCCAGGCCCAAACTTGCCACTTGTCAAACTTTTATTCACGCTGACCGCCCCCCATCAGCAACACTTTGGCAACCTTTCTGACAATGGACCCACTGCAACCAAGATTCCAATCGGACAATAGGTGTATGATCTCATAGCCCCTAAATATTCCTTCTGATCATGCACCAGCCATTGATCCTTTTAGAACTGGGACCCCACTGACACATGGGTCCACCCGCAAGTCCTCGTCATCTTTTGACAGACAATCACAGGCAAGCACATAAGTAATACATGGCATTGGACCCACTAAAATCTACCTTTACTTCGGCCAATCAAACATTAGCATGTCAGCATGACTTAGCACATACTGACCTTTCTAAAGCCTGAACACTTGGAAGATCCAACGGTGGGCATAAGATTGCATGTGTCAAAAGGGGCTATGCGAAGATACACTAGCCATTGATCTTCATCCTACTAGCATCCATGCAGATACTTTGACATGGTCCCACTGATAGATCCTAGTCACTATTCCATTAGCCAATAACAATCAAGCACATCAGACAGGAAGGACCCACCTGACAGAACCCTGGCAATAAAGCAAGATCGACGGTCGGCGCATAATCTCATGTGTCAAAAAACCTCCATGAGATCTTACACCAGCCGTTGGATCAGAAGATGAGACAACACACTAGGCCCGCTCTGAAAAGCCTCCAAATCATAACCCTCGACCAATCAGGAATGAACACGTCAGATGACGTGGCAGTGGACCCACTAACGGAAGTGCTTAAGTCCAAGGCATTCAGCGAATGCATGACTAAAGGAATTCACCGAGTCACTTAATGAAACACTTAACCCCGGTTAAGTCTGAAGATTATGCAAACAAAGGGATTTGCGAGGTCGCTGAATAAAGGATTAACTCGGGGTTTGATCACTAGAATATGTGATTGAAGGGTTAGTCGCTGAATCGCCAAATGGGAAGAATATGTTGTTGGGGATTAAGAGAACTTGAAAACAAAGGGATTAATGCGCACATGGGAAAAGGGATTTTTAAGCACCCCAAAAAGGTTACTACAAAATAGAATAAGGCCAAGGGTTTTTAGGGTTTTTTTGGCACAAACGGTGAAATTTTCAAATTTTTGACCTACAGACCAAGGATTTAAAGAATTTGTAGAGGCCAGAGGATAGGGCATAAGGCCATGAAATTTTTTGAGGTGCTTGGTAGGGTAAAAATTTAGACTTTGGGATAGTACTTTAGTGAAATTTGCATGGGGTAGGAAAATTTGGGTAACATTTTGGTGATTTCTACTGGATGTCAGCCTACTAGACATTGAAAACTAGTGGCCTTAACATAATTCATTGGGCATGGAGTTATCATTTGAGCACAAAAATTTTGACAGAGAGAGACCTAGAACCAGAGGAACAAAAACTGTGCTCGAGCACTTCTTGGAAAATAGGGAGAACTAACCTAGAAAGTAGGGAAATAAAATAGGAAACATACCAAACCTAAACTAACCAGTATGTAACACTGGTCAAACAAAACCATTTACTATTTGTAAAAAATAACTTCCCATCCTTCTCAGCTTACAATAATCCACATGTTCCTAGAAAGTTATTAAAAGATAAATATAGGAGATATGCAGAATCACCTACTTGACAAGGATTTGATTGATGTGGATTTTACTCACTTGGTCAAGCTGATTGTAAACACTATCATTCTGAAGGGAGATGGTGATTAGCAATAGGGCTTTACTTAATTGGTCAATAGGGACAACAGGTTGATTTGGTTCATTCTCAGCCTTAGCTTCTGGTGGAAAATCATATTGGGATACTGACATAATTTGTACTCCTTTGATAACCTCCATCCTGGCCAAATGCCTGATAGGGCAGCCATGAGAGATGTTGGACCTGGAACTGTCCCTAATAGACTCAGGCTCCTGAGAGATTATTTCAGTCTGATTGATCTCCTCCTTATGCTGACTAGAAATAATTATCTCCTGTAGCTTGTAGGTGTTCTCTGGAAGTGTGGGCTTATCATCAAGATGCAAGCAAAAGTGTTCCATCTTGTCCTAAAATTGATCTTCTTCTTCTTCCTCTAGATTCTTTTGTAGGAGAAGTATACTATTGTCAACATAATTATCATGATTTGCTAAGAACTCATTTGTCTTGACTTGTTCAGAGATAACCTCCTTTAGATCAACGAACCTCTGTTCAATGATCTCCTTTTCTTCCTTGAGTTGAAAACATTTATCAATCTTCATCTGATAGCCTCTCTTATATGTTCTAGCTATAGAAGCCAGGAGTCCTATATTTTTCTTGAGATCCTGTAGCTCTCTTTCATGAAACTCCTCATGAGCTCTCTTCTCCTTTTCTTTCTCAATCTAAAATTTATTTCCTCTATCAAACATGGCCTCTATCAAAATCCTTTGGTCTTGAACCACCTTTTCACAATTATTCTTATGAACTTCCAATTCTTCATAAGCATCCCTCTGAGTTGCTAATGTTCCTTAAAAATCTTCTTCTTTTTTAGCCATGCCAGTACTAACCTTAATCAAGGTTTCCTTGTAAACTTTGTTCAGCGTTGCTAGATTACTTGCAAGGGCTGCTTGACTTTTTTGTTGTCCTACAATGATTTCTTCACACTCCTTCCATCTAGTGTCGAATTGCTCCTTTTTTTTGTTTCCAAAACCTCTTGATAAAACTTCTTTTGTGCTTCCAACCCTTCAGGGAGCTTGGCCTCATTCCTCTTGTATTGCTTTGCCAAGCACCTCCTATAACCTCAATCCTGCTAAGCCAAAGTTTGTTGTTGTTGGATCTGGGCACGATAAGTATGCTCTTTTATGGAAAGCCTCTCTTCTTGAGGTTGTTGATATGTGTATTGATGCTGCCATGATACTGGAAGTTGGGTGGGTGGGGGGCAAGCATGAGGTAAATATTGCTCCATTGCTGCAATTGGATAGTCCTGCATGAAATCAAAAGTACAACCACTCTGATAAAGCTGGCCTTCATGAAATGAAGGGACATCTTCATGAAAAGAAGGATGGTAATCCATCTCAGGTACTAAATCTCCTTACAATCAGTAAATGTGAATTCAGAGTCGCCAGATATGCAAAACAATGACCTCTGAAAGGTCTGCAACTTGTTGGAAGCATATCAGAACCAGCAAGAATTATGAAAACTATGACCCCTTGGTCCCATCAGGTGTGCCAAAATTGTTATACACTAAGTTTGCACCCTTGTTTCAAGCTCTCTTGGTCTTGATAACTTAGTATAACATGGGAATCATCTCCAGGTGTGGGACCTATGCTAACTGAGATAAGACCTCCAGGTTCTAGGCTAGTTCCTCTTCGATAATCACCTTAATTTGCTTCTTGATAGAAAAGGTAAAACTTGAGGGGAAAAGGGATAGAAGGAATGCATGAAAGGGAAATGACTAAAAGCAAACTATCCTACTAGGTGATACACTCAAATGAAATGAACACAATATAATGACCAAGTTAGCATGAAAGTCTTTGATCTAATAGAACACAATCTTTCTAAACAGGCTTGCATAAGTATTTCACAGAGAGCCTTGAACAAAAGACATGGACTATGACCTGCAAGAAGATGTTCTTTTCAGCAAAAGGGCACAGGAATGAGATAGAATGACAAGATATTGAAGTATACCCACAAACTCACTCCAATCAAATCATACACAATAATACACATATAAGCTGAAAGAAAGAAGGGGCTCTAGAACTCCAAGATTTCTCTAACAAAATCAGTATATCATATTCAATAAGAGAGAATTTAGACAAGGAAGCATAGGGACAGAGAAGATGTCACAAAATACCTCTGCAATATCTGAATCATCAATGGGAGATTACAGAATGTAGAGGGTAGAAAGAATGTCATGGATAACCGTCTAAGAAAGAGACTTTCTTCTTTACAAGATGTGAACTCTAAGCTTCAAAAGCTCCAAAAAACATTATATACATTTCCTCTTTTTGCACATAGGTAGGAGTTAAAACCTAACTAGGGTTACAAATATTTTTATCACAATAACATCAACCCTAATCCTACCAAATCTGATCATAAATGTATCTCTACAACATCATGGCTGATTAGACATTTGTGTGCCCATCCTATACTACATCCATCCGCGAACAAGCAACCTTGATTCACCAACTTCTCTACACAAAAGTCTCACCATGAATGCACAAAATGGTACTTCTCAAGGACAAGAATCAACCCAAGATGGCTTCTCAGACCTCCCTCATCATCATCTCAATTGCAAATGTCTTGAAGACATAAATTTTTTGAGCTACCCCACCGCTCGTGGCCTATTGAATCAAATGCTGGCAAAACCCTCGCAGAAAGATATTCAAATTTGAAAATAATGGCTCCCAAGTTTATTTTTAAAATATGACTGTCAATTTCATTCCTTCCTGGTAGATCAAATGGTCCAGATCATCCTACAATAGTTGCGGGCCCCTTAGAAAAGTCAAAGACCACATTGTCAGTAGTGCCCAATGAAAAGTGAGCACATTAGAAAAGACTGACACCTCAGAAGTCAAAAGAACCTGGACCCTGCATTGGACAGTTGTCGCTATGTCACTGCCTTTAAATATCATGCATCTTCCTTGAGGGGTATAATGACAGTCGTCGATCCTACTCAGAACTTAACTCCCTGAGGAAGCCAACCCCACTGACAAATTTCCATATCACCATCCTTCAACCAATCAGGAGCCTTACACGTCGGTAGTATCTGACAATGGACCCACTTTGACTTTCCTCTTCTTAAGTCATGAAGAACTCTTTAAACCCTGGGCCCAGACTTGCCACTTATCAAACTTTTATTCACGCTGACCGCCCCATTAGCAACACTTTGGCAACCTTTCTAACAACAGACCCACTGCAACCAAGATTCCAATCAGACGGTGGGCATATGATCTCATAGCCCCTAAATATTCCTTTTGATCATGCGCCAGTCATTGATCCTTTTAGTACTGGGACCCCACTGACACACGGGTCCACCCGCAAGTCCTCATCATCTCTCAGCAGCCAATCACAGGCAAGCACATAAGCAATATGTGGCACTAGACCCACTGACATCTACCTTTACTTCAGCTAATCAAACATTAGCATGTCAGCATGACTTGGCACGGACCCACCTTTTTGAACCCTAAACACTTGGAAGATCCAACGGTGGGCATAAGATCACATGTGTTAGAAAGGGGCTATGTGAAGATACGCCAGCCATTGATCTTCATCCTACTAACATCCCTATAGATACTCTGACATAGTCCCACTGACAGATCCTGAAGGACCCACCTGACAGAACCCTGACAATAAAGAAAGATCGACAGTTGGTGTGTAATCTCATGTGTCAGAAAACCTCCATGAGATCTTATGCCAGTCGTTGGATCAAAAGATGAGACAGCACACTGGGCCTGCTCTGACAAGCCTCCAAATCATAACCCTCAACCAATCAAGAACAAACATGTCAGATGACATGGCAGTGGACCCACTAAGGGAAGTGCTTAACTCCAAGGCATTCAGCGAATGCACGACTAAAGGAATTCACCGAGTCACTTAATGAAACACTTAACCTTGGTTAAGTCTAAAGATTATGCAAACAAAGGGATTCGCGAGGTCGTTGAATAAAGGATTAACCCGAGATTTGATCACTAGAATACACGACTAAAGGGTTAGTCGCTGAATCGCCGAATAGGAAGAATATGTTGTCGAGGATTAAGAGAACTTGTGAGCAAAGGGATTAATGCGCACATGGGAAAAGGAATTTTTAAGTGCCCCAAAAAGGTAATTACAAAATAGAATAAGGCCAAGGGTTTTTAGGGTTTTTTGGCACGAACCGCTAAATTTTCAAAATTTTGACCTGCAAACCAAGGAATTAAAGAATTTGTAGAGGCCAGAGGATAGGGCATAATGCCACGAAATTTTTTGAGGTGCTTGGCAAGGTAAAAATGTTGACTTTGGGATAGTACTTTAGCCAAATTTGCATGGGGCAGGAAAATTTGGGTAACAGTTCCAAGAGGTTCCATGAGGGAGAGCCTCATTCAAGAAAAATACACTGGGAGTTTGAGTGGCCATTTTGGCCTCAACAAGACCTTGGAATTGGTTCAAAGGTACTACTATTGGCCTAAAATGCAAAGAGATGTTAGAATCTATGTGGAGTAATGCATCACATGTCAAAGAGCCAAGGACACTTCTACAAATGTAGGACTTTATCAGCCTCTTCCAATACCAAGCAGACCATAGGAATGTGTAAGTATGGATTTTGTGGTTGGTTTACCTAGGACAAAGAGTGGCTTTGATAGTATCTATGTGGTAGTGGATAGATTTAGCAAAATGAGTCATTTTATCCCATGTAAAGTCACTCATGAGGCAAGTCATATTGCTTATTTGCTTTTCAAAGAAGTTGAAAGAATTCATGGCTTGCCAAGTAGTATTGTATCTGACAGGGATAGCAAATTCATGGGCCACTTTTGGAGGTCCTTATGGAAAAGACTAGGTACCAATCTAGCATTTAGTTTAGCTTACCATCCTCAAATTGATGGTCAAACTGAGGTGGTCAATAGGACACTTGGAAATTTGTTGAGATTCTTAACCAAGGAATATGGTTTGACATGGGACTTAGTCCTTCACCAAGAAGAGTTTGCCTATAATGATAGCATTAATAGGACTACTGGCAAGAGTCCCTTTGAGATTGTCTATGGAATACATCCTAGGGGTGTATGTGAACTAAGAAATTTGGAAAGTCAAGTCCCTAATAGTTGCTGAAGATTTCAGTAAGTCAATGAAAGAGGTGCATGATCAAGTGAAACAATCCCTCATTGAAAACACCAAGAAGATCAAGGACAAGGTTGATCTCAAGAGAAGAGAGGTACAATTTTGTGTAGGGGACTTGGTCATGGTCCACCTAAACAAAGCAAGGATGGCAAAAGGAGTTCCTAAAAAGCTTCAGATGAAGAGATTTGGTCCATGTCCTATACTAGCCAAGTATGGATAGAATGCTTACAAAGTTGGGCTACAGGATGATCTAGCTATCTCCCCCATCTTCAACATTGTAGACCTGGTTAAGTATAGAGGACCTCTTACTGAGGTAGATCAGAATGTGGAGGAAGCTAAGAAGGAGGCTCAAGCAACAACCCTGCCTCCTAAAACCAAGCTACAAGCAAAGAAGATACTAGATTCCTGGGTGCACACAAAGACCAGGCATGGTACCTATAAGGAACACCTTATCAAATGGTAGAATAAACTAGATTTAGAAGCAACTTGGATCCTTGAGAATTAGTTCAAACTCCAAGGCATTGATCTCCACCTTTTATCTCCAGAGGGGACTTAGCTTCTGTGGAGGGGAGTATGGTGCAGGGGCACCTAGAAAAATAGGGCCCTCACCAATAGAAATTTTGTTGTGCCAAGCTCTAAGAGAGCCTTGTAAATGTAATAAAGGTCTGATGACCTGGTTGTATGTTTTGGAAATAGTAGTTAGGTGATTAGAAGTCCTAGGAGTCTTTGGATAGACCTCAAGGTGAGTGAGGTACTCTCTGTCATGAAGTCCTACTGAAAGGACATGAGTTAATTTAGAGGTTTTTCAAGATGTTAGTAGGGAGACATAATTTTTCTATTCCTAAAGGTCACCTAGGAAGGGTCTCTAGTCTTAGAAGGCTAAGAGTTAGCCATTTTAGCAAAAATTGTAAAAGTTGCAAACTGCAACTTTGCAACTTTGAAAATGTTGCTTGACAACATTTAGAAACTTCATCCTATTATAATGGATTTGACCTCTACCATGATAGGAACCCTAATCATGATGGGAAAAGACCTAAGAGACAATTTTAAAACTTAACAAACCCTAATATTTCAAGAACATGTGTGTCAGAGTATGAACAATATACTGTTGTTTCTGATCTGTACATGAAGATATACCACAGTGAAGAAATGAAATCTTTTGTGTGCTAAGTTTACTACTGTAACATCTTGGCATTATTCTTTGGTTTTTATAGAATAATTTTTATTTATTATATTAGGTTGTGTGAATGTTTTATTTCCTTGCATTGTAAATATCTTGTTGTGGCAGTCCACTATCCTGAACCAGGCAGTTGGTCTTGTGAGCCATGTAACTCACTATCCCACCGTAGACACATTATGGCCTTTTGGGGATAGTGAGTTGGTTCAATGTACTTTTTTATTGTAGGAGGAGGGCCCTTCAAAAGCTATGGAAGCATTTTTAACCTCTTTCCCTAGGCGAGCCAGAGCAAGCCCAGTTAGGGAAGAGTGTTGATTGCATAGGTTCTAACTTGCAGGGTTGTGAAGATCTGGGAGAATGGAAGTATGGAGTGGAAAGGTGATTGAGTAAGCCTACTTTGGTGTGAAGAAGAAGGTATTACCAATCTAGGAAGACACTTGATCAAGCCAAGGAACAATAATGCCAAAACTAGGCCTAGAAACCCTCAAAACCCTCATTTTGTGTCAAGGCTCTGTACGGCCGTTTGGAGGCCCAAAACCCCAAAAATCCTTGAGCTATAGTTCAAAGAATATGAGTCTCAGAAGGAAGTTTGAGAGGTTAGTGGAGAAAGGTTGAGTTATTTCCTTATTTCTCGGAGCAGGAGGGCTAATAGGGGCACTTTCCTTGTAGCCCTGTTTTGGCAGAGAACCTTGAAATCAGTAAGAAGAATCAATGAAAGAGGCTAACTTAAGCATTGGAAACATTATGTTGGAAGGTTAATTATCACCTCCATGACCCTGCAAGATCCTAGGAGAGTTATGTGTGATTAGACCTTGGAGAAGGCTAAAAAGCCTAGTGTATTCCTCACCCAAGATGAGTACCTAGAAGTGAAAAGCTTGGAGTTTTACAGCAGATAGAAGAGTGGGGTTAGGATTGGGGATTCCCAAGTTGTGGAGGGATTCTATAGATCCAAGTGGTGATCTTGTAAGACACCCTAGGTCTTGTGGAAGACTATTGGCATGAACTTGTGATTAGTTCATCCCCTCTCCCTATCACAATGGCTTTAGCAGATGGATTGCTAGAGCCCAAAGTAGTCTAGAAGTGCTCATTACTAATGGCCATGGAGTTTAGAATCTCAGCATCCATTGTCTCATCTACTAAGTCTATAACATCCATCTTTTCCCTAATGCATTGAAGTGCAGCCTTAGTACACAAAGCAACAAGATCTGCTCCAACATATCCATGGGTATCCTTAGCAATCTTTTCAAGATCAACTTGTAACAAGAAAACTAAAGATAAATAGATACTCCATCAAGAAACATAAAGATTAATAAATGCTTTCAAAATCCAAGAATTGTTTAACATTAGATATAGAAGTACAAAAAGTAAGGCCCCAATATACGTACATCATCAGAGAGCTTCATTTTCTTTGTATGGATGCGAAGCACTTCCAACCTGCCCACTTCATCTGGAACTCCAATATCAATTTCCCTGCCAAACCTTCCAAACTTTCTGAGTGTTGGATCAATACTATTTGGTTAGTTAGTTGCTTCTATAACAATAACATAGGCACGCGATTTAAGTCCATCTACAAGCATAAGAATTTGAGAAACAATTCTCCTCTCAAATTCACCATGGGTTTTTTCCATCTTGGGAGCTATAGAATCAATTTTGTCAATAAATATAATGGATGGGGCATTCTTCTCAACTTCCTCAAAAGCCTTTGAGAGATTGCTTTCACTTTCTCTAGCCAACTTTGACATGATCTCAGGTCAATTGATACAGAAAAAGAAGGCACCAGTTTCATTTGCCACTTCCCTACCAATTAAGGTTTTCCCAAAACCAGGAGGCCCATAGAGCAGAATACCCTTTGGGGGCTTCACACCAATAGATTTGAAGAGTTGTGGGCATCTAAGAGGAAGCTCTACCAATTCATTGATCACCAGTCAGAGACTATCTCTCAAATAGTTCAAACAAAATGAAAAAACCCATAGTTTCACGTAGAGTAGAGCAGATGGATTGCTAGAGGCCAAAGCAGTCTGGAAAACAGAACGAGAAGGGACCTGCTGGAAACAAGCAGCAGAATGTGTGTGGACACCTAAAGATAAATATCTAGACTAATCACCGATTAGGATGCCATTGGTGATTAGTCTGGATATTTATCTTCAATTTATTTTAAACACTATGTTTCATCAAAATTTTGACCAATGTTCGTTGAAAGTCTAGTCTAAAATCGACCATTTTGTGTCGAAATGTGGCGTCGTGGGTTTGGTATCCTAGTCGGAGCCACTAAATATTTCAACCAAATTTGGTTGAAATATGACTGTCGTGAGTTTGGTGTCATGGTTAGAGCGACCAATTTTTTTAACCAATATTGATTTATATTGGTCAAAAGATCAACCAATACACCAACACTTGCCAATGTTATTTTCGGACTAGGTTGCCTTCATTTTCGACCAAGTTTGTCATCGATCATTCGACTGTTGCAGCAAAGTGTCGATATTTTGATGCCAATAATAGCGACAAACTAGTTGGTTGACCATTCGACTGCGTTGGGTATAAACTTCGATGAATAGTATGTCAAAAAATGGTGCAAAATGTACTTATTATGAGAAATAATTTATTATATATATATACATATCTATCAATATATATAATAATTGATATTACTACATACATACATACATACATACATACATACATACATACATATATATATACATATATATATATATATATATATATATATATATACATATATATATATATATATATATATATATATATATATATATACATATATATACATATATATACATATATATACATATATATATATATATATATACATATATATATATATATATATATACATATATATATATATATATATATACATATATATATATATATATATATACATATATATATATATATATATATATATATATATATATATACATATATATATATATATATATACATATATATACATATATATATATATATACATATATATATATATATATATATACATATATATATATATATATATATATACATATATATATATATATATACATATATATATATATATATATATATATATATATATATATATATATATATATATATATATATATATATATATAAAGTTAGATTATAATTATTCACATAATAACTAAATAGTTAAATTCCCACTAAGGTGGATTCCCTGTAGGAAAAGCTGGAGTCTGGTTTGAAAACTGTGGATGGCAACATGAACATTGATAAGGACAAGAAAGTGTAGGAAATGCAAGCTAGAATGGAAATGATGGAGAACTCCATGAAAAAACACATGCATGATAATAATAAGTTTATGGGTTCTTCCATGGACTGCTTTATGACCATTAAAGTGGAGCTAGACACTGGCTCCCCCATCAAGAAACCTAACGAGGGTACGGAGGACTTGGAAGAGGAAGGCTCGGGTAAACGTACCAGGTCTATGAAATGAAGAAAGATCTAAGAAAGAATCCAAGAGCTCTCTGACTTCAATGACATAATAAAGAAGATATCTGAGGTGAAGCAGGAAGCTGACGAAACTCGCAAAGAGTTTGTTTAGTGCCTTGGGTCCCTGGTGTTGGCCTTTTGTCAATTTTTTGCTAGTGTTTGGTTTTAAGGTTTTTTATGTTGGTTTTGGTTATGATGGACTAGTCCCCAGTCTTGTTTCTTTTTAGTTTCCTTTAATGCTAAACTTTTTATCTAGCTTGTACGGGGTTTCAAGTCCCCTTTAAAACCTATTTTTTCTTGCAATCAAAAACTAAATAGTTAAATTGATAAAATAAATCAATGAATAGACATGTCCCATTAAGGGACATGTCTCTTGTCCTTGTCATGTATAAATACGAAGAGATCGATGCATTTGGAAAATACATACAATTATAACAGTGTGATTATATTTTCAATTGATCTCTAGAATTTAACACCTTTCTATCTCACTCTTTCCCCCTCTATCTCTATCTCTATCTATACCTCCTATAGATATATCTTTATGTCTATCTATATCTCAATATCTCTAGATCTCTCTTATTGTCTTCATCTTGAGACTTCACCTATCATAATAAATAAATAAGTTAAATGAGGGAAGGAATTGAATTATGGGGGGAAAGGTGGGATGGTGAGAAGAGGGAGGGAGAAAGGAGAAAGGGACAAGGAGAAAGGGGGAGATATGAGGTGGATAGCGAAAAGGGGGATGGGGAGATAGATGGGGTAGAGAGAGAAAGAGGATAGTTAGGAGGAATAGATGGAGAGAGAGAGAGAGATATATATATATGGTGGGGGGATGGGACAATGAGATGAGGGAGGGTAGAGAGTGAGTTATAGTGGTAATTAGGGGAAGAGATAAGAGATGGATATGGTCCTAGGTGTCTTAAGTGGTCCTTGGTGCATTAAGTAGTCCTAAGGGGTCATCATATATATTAATGGGTCATGGGATGTATTAATGGGTCTTAGGATGCATTAATAGGTCCTAGGGGATTCTAAAATACATAATGGGTGTGAATGAGTCATATGACATATTGATGCATCAAAAAGTATCTTAGGATACATTATGGGATCCTAGGATGTCTTAAGGGGTCCTAGGTGTCCAAAGAGGTCCTTAAGGTTCATTAGGGTACAAATACAACCCATTAAGACTCCTTACGACATATTAGAAACCTTAAGTGTGCCCTAAGGGTTTGTAGTGTGTTCTAAGGGGTCCTATGACCCCTTAAGGAACACTTTATGGTTCTAATGTGTCTCAATGGATCATAATCAGTTGTAAGGGGTCCTTAGACCACTTAGGATCTATTAGGATCCCTTACGACCCATTATGACCCCTT
This sequence comes from Chamaecyparis obtusa, assembly GCA_027943335.1. Classification (NCBI taxonomy): domain Eukaryota; kingdom Viridiplantae; phylum Streptophyta; class Pinopsida; order Cupressales; family Cupressaceae; genus Chamaecyparis; species Chamaecyparis obtusa. The sequence continues at coordinate 135,124 of BSBK01008852.1, forward strand.
TCGACACATTAGAACCATAAAGTGTGTCCTAAGGGGTCATAGGACCACTTAGATCACATTACAACCAAATAAGACACAATTTATTGTTCTAATGTGTCTTAATGGGTCATAATGGCTTGTAAGGGACTCTAATACCCCTTAAGATTCATTTGGACCCCTTACAACCCATTAAGACCCCTTTTGACACATTACAACCATAAAGTGTGTCGTAAGGGGTCGTAGGAACTCTTAGATCACATTACGACTCCATAAGACACACTTTATGATTCTAATGTGCCTTAATGGGTCATAATGGGTTGTAAGGGGTACCAATACCCCATAGGACCCATTATGACCCATTAATTCCCCTTTCTCATAATTACAACCATGAAGTGTGTCATAAGGGGTTGTAATGTATTATAAGGGGTCATGCGATCCCTTAGGACATACTTTATGGTTCTAATGTGTCTTAATGAGTCATAATGGGTTGTAAGGGATCCTAATATATCTTCAGACCTATTATGACTCGTTATGACCCCTTTCAACACATTAGAATCATAAAGTGTTCCCTAAGGGCTTGTAATGTGTTAAAAAAGGGTCCTATGACCCCTTATGAAACACTTTATGATTATAATGTGTCTTAATGGGTTATAATGGGTTGTAAGAGGTCCATAGAACTTTTATGACTCATTAGGACCCCTTATGACCCCTTTCGAAAAATTACAACTACAAAGTGTTTCCTAATGGGTTGTAGGATCCCTTAGATCACATTACAATCCCTTAGGACACACTTTATGGTTATAATGTGTTGAAAGGGGTCATAATAGGTGCTAAGTGGTCTAAGGACCCTTATGACCTATTATGACCCATTAAGACATATTAGAACCATAAGGTGTGTCTTAAGGTGTTCTAATGTGATCTAAGGGGTCCTACGACCCCCTAGGACATGCTTTATGGTTCTAATATGTCAAAAGGGGTCGTAATAGGTCTTAAGGGGTCCGAATGGCTCCTAAGGGGTCTAAGTACCCCTTATAACCCATTAAAACTATAAATTGTGTCACAAGGAGTTGTAGGACTCCTTGTAACACATTACGACATCGTAGGACACACTTTATGGTTGAAATCAAGTTGTAGGGTTGATGTGATGATACGATAGGTGGTTATGATTGTGTAAAACTGAAGGAAGGAGATTTGGATGTTTAGGTGGCATTGTGATTAGAATTGAAGCTTATCTACCAGATAGTAAGTGTCATAATCAGATTATTCATTCTTGGGTCTATCTCAAGGCAAGTCTTAACATGTTTGTAGATAAAATCATTTAACAAGGTCACTCCTAATAGAGTGAGCATGATCTCTACCAGGATCTGATGTATAAATCCTCTAACAAGGTGACTCTTAGAAGGAGTTTGGAATCCCTTAATTGGGTAGTCTTTAACAAGACTTTTGTATCTTCTAACAAGGCTATAATACTCTTAACTAGGTATAACATTAGAAGGGTTTTGTAATTTCTCCTAACAGAGAATATTTCATTTGTGTACTAGTGAAATTTATGGGCATCATTCCCACATGTAGTTTTCTCTCTCTAACAAGGGTTTCCACGAGAAAAATCTCATTTCTTGTGTTCATTGTATGTGAATTTTTCATTTTCTATGCTTCTATATTATATTATCATTTGCATGTTGGATCTTGTGGAAGATTATTGTTAAAATTTCAGACTTGTGGATGCACTACCCACCCCCTCTCAGTGCCTTATAATACTAAATGTTACTTAAATACTATTTTTCATCTGGGAAAATGACAAAATAACTAGTCTCCCATTTGAAATATCTTATTTTGATGTGCTTCGACACTTATTAAGAGTTGTAAGTAGTTTTATTATGTTGGTTATGAAAATATTTATGTTTCTCTATGATAAGCATTTATGAAAAATGCTCCTATACAAGGTCCAAGGGTGCCAAAATTATCTAGATTCACTATGATAGTTGTAAGAAGCATATCTAAGATGCTATTTTGCGAGGTTATTATGAGCTTTTCTATCTAGTTTGTTGCCCCATTTTTTGTGATACAACAATGGTATTGATCCTCCAATTTTTTTTATAAATTTAGGCATTGAGCTATAGTTTGTGATCCAATCTAGTTCAGTCTGTAGGGTAACAAAGATCTATTAGATTTTTAAGGGGCCTAGACAAACATGCATTGTCATTGTAAACTTTATTTGTATTAGTAATATACTTTCCTCTCTTCCTATGGTGGATTATTTCCTTGAAAATGTTTCTCCAAATAAATATTGTGTCCCTTTCTTAATAGTTTTGTTCTTCTTATTTTGAATTTGCAATCACTATGGCCTGTTTGGTTGCTAGAATTAACCTGGAATAAGGAAACAGGAATAAGAAAATTGGCATAAATTTATTCCAATTTTGGTCCAATACAAGAATAAATCTAATTCCAGGTTTTTTTAGGAATTAGATTTATTCTTGCATTGGACCAAAATTGGAATAAATTTATGCCAATTTTCCTATTCTCGTTTCCTTATTCCAAGTTAATTCCAACAAACAAACTAAGGGTTTATCTTTAGTTTGAGATTTGCAATAACTTTCAATTTAAGTTCATACAATCTTTTTTCACATTGTTTACAATGGGAGCATCCTTTTTGTACATCCCTTGAAAGTAACAATAGATTTTTATTGGAGGAAATTACTAAATGGATAACCATAAGAATGTTTTACCTTGCACTTCAATGATATATTTTATTCTATAGAATATAATGCCCAATATAATCAGCTATTTTGATATCAAATATTTTACACGTGTTTACATAAATTTACTCATATTTGCCTTCTTCTATTTTATGATGTAGGATGTACCTAAGTAAATAGATAGATAATAACCTGATGATTTTAGGGACTAATCTTTCAAAAAATTATTAAAAAGGAAAACACACAAATCAAAACAAGAACTTTAAAAGGGAACTCCTATGTAAAAATGAGACCTAAATGTGATGGTTTCCTACTCCCTATGAGCTTAATCAACAATAATATCTATTGCAATAATGACATGATGAGACACTTCCATTGAAGGAACAACAACTTCTTGCTTGAAAGAGACCCATACAGATTAGCCATGACAAAGCCTAGGAATTTGTATGACTCACAGGGATAGAAAAGAAAAAGGGAGAAAATGGATTAAAAAATAAAACTCCAAAAAACTTAACACTATTGTATTGATATGTATTAATTAGGGTTTCTAAAGTCCACTCCCATTAACCAAAGGCATTTTTTTATTCATTAGTTTTTAAGAAATATTTATTAAATGGATGTTCTAGAATGGGAAAGGACTAGTTAATTTTGGATGTGTAAATGAATATTGACAAATGCATTTAAACACAAGCACTATTTTTTGTAAACCATATTATACTTTGTTTGCCTTGGAAATGAAATTAAAGGGACAATCATCTGAAATTTGAATTTAATTTTTAAAAGGTAAGAGTTAAGTCTACAACCAAAGAGTTGACATACAAATGGTCACATTTGGATGGGTGATAACTATATCATGGTGGGTGTATGAAATAAATGAAATATTGATATATTTGCTGTAAATATAAGTAGGGGAAAATATGCAGCTCAACATATGTTCACAAGGATAAATGAAGGTTAATAAAGTGACTTCACCATTACAATACAAACTCAAAATAAAAGATCAATAACAATCCAAAATCTAACAATAATATATAACACCCTCAAACAATTTAACTATATATTTTTCAATTAAAAAAAATAGATTTTAAAGAATCAAAGTCTGGCTAAAGAGCTGCAGAAGTTACAACAAAACAGCTATAATAATTACAAAAGAAAAGATACAAATCTTTTCTAAAAAGTAGTTTAAAAATATTAAATCTCCCTCAAAACTCCGCATTTAAAAAAAATATTAGTTGGTGCAGTTCATCCAGACAGCGACATTTGATCAAATTTTGCAAGAATTGAACAACATGTATTATAATTAACACTGTTGAGATTTGGCAAGATAGTGAAAGATGAGAGAAAAAAGGGAATTTTCCAAAGACGTTTAAGAATGAACTTTTATTTTCATCAGAGATGGGACGTGGACCTTTTATTAAGGAAAGGAAAAATTAAATAAAAACAAAACTATGTATGTCAATATCATTACCAATTATATTAGAAGTTGTTTTAGAAATATTCAGTTAAGGAAAATATATTTTAAAAATAAGGATATACATATGATTGATTACAACAAATATTTATTTTAGAATATGTCCATTCATTTAAATAATTGTTTATTTAATTGATTGGTTTTTCAACAATCTTTATTTAATTAAAAGAGGGGTAAAAAATTTATTGAATACCAAAGAGAACAGAACAACAGAAGAAACAAAGAGAACAAAAGAACTTTATCCTGGTCAACAATCTTTATTATATTAAAGACTTATTGAGAAATTAAGAAAACTATGTTTAATATCATTTAATTTCATGACAACGTCTTTCATACTGGGACGCTGTAGTAGAGATTTATTTGTGCAGACCAACCCTACTTGTAAAATTTGAGTAAGACAATCCAGCACCATTGATGTGTCTAATTCATTCACATTTCTAAATAGGTTGTAGTCCACCACCTCTGCTGTGTCATCTGGAAAATTCATGCTTATCCATTTTGTAAGAGTCAGTCCTTCTATAAACATGATATCAGTTGGCTTCCTCCTTGTAAAAAGCTCTAGCAATAAAATACCGTAACTATGTATATCTGTATAGCACATTCATTAATAGTTTATGTATAGATGCAATATATAAAAGGAATTAAGTATAATAGAAATATTAGAATTCGACTCAAAGCAGTACCTGGTGCCATGTAACCAAAGGATCCCTGAAGTGCATTTGTAGAAGCCAATGAATTAAGGGAGTTCCCAAAAACCACTTTTGCAATGCCAAAGTCTGCTATATATGGAGTTTTATCATCCCCCATTAACACATTGCTTGGTTTCAGGTCACAATGTATCACTTGCACAAAACAATAATGATGTAGATACTCCATCCCCTGAGCTATCCCTAGTGCTATTGTTAATCTATCATTTAAATTTAGTTTACATTCATCTCCTTCTTCAGGGTACAGCCACCTATCTAAACTTCCATTTGGCATGAATGGGAGAACCAAAGCTTTAAGAACAGGGTTTGAACAGACTGTTATGATCTTAATCACATTACGATGTCGAACTCTTTTCAGTGCATTGCATTCTGTGATAAAACTTTTTTGGGCATTTTGATCTTGGAAATTAAGGACTTTGACAGCAATATGTCTCCCATTACTCAGAATTCCTTTATAAACTGATCCAAATCCACCCCTCCCTAGCAGATTTGCCTCATTAAAGCCATTTGTGGAACTCACAAGTTCTTCATATGAAATCCTTATGGGTTGTACATGAAGATCAAGGGTACTCTGATCTAAACTGTCAGTTTCACTATAGGCACTCTGTTCTACATTGTCTGTAGGGATGCTCTGCCTCTTATATCTCCATTTGTGGGAAAATGCAAGCAATAGAAAGCACAGGATTAATATTACAATGCTGATCAGAACAGCAATTATTACCTTATGGGAGAGTGATAGTCCTTTGTGCTTGGCTTTGGAATTGGGGCACGGTGGTAAATTTATTCATGCACCACAGAAACCAAGATTTCCTGCAACTGCCGAGGTGTCAAGATCTGAGAAAACTCCTCCCTTTGGAACCACTCCGGTCAACCTGTTTGAAGATAGATTTAGATGGCGAAGGCTTTTCATGTCTTCCAAAGGCAATGGTATTGTCCCTGACAAATTGTTGCAGGAAAAGTCCATATCTTGAAGGTATTTTAGTGTTGTCAGAGATGCTGGAATCGGGCCTTCAAATGCATTCCAAGAAAGATTTAGATATTCTAAAGCCGTGCAGCTTGCTAGAGCACTCGGAATGCCAGTAGAGAAATGATTGTGAGATAAATCTATAGCTAATACCATAACCATTTTGCTTACATCCAAAATTGAACCTTGCAATAAATTGTTTGAAAGGTTGAAATACAAATTCATATTCTGGAGACCTGCAATTTCAGGAGGTATATTTCCTGTAAGTTGGTTATAAGCCAAGTCCAGCTGTGCCAAAGTTTGGCATCTTCCTAAACTAGCAGGTATTTCCCCTGACAGTTGATTATGAGCAAGATTAAGCTCAAGTAATTGTGGGAGGTTCCCAAGACTCTCTGCAATTGTCCCTGAAAGCATGTTTACACTTATTGACAACAATCCAAGCCTTTTTGATTGCCCAAAACTTTCTGGAATCCTTCCTTCTAAATTGTTTTCGTCTAGAAATATCCTCTCCAGATTTGAGAGTTTACCAAGTGTAGATGGAATGGACCCATTGAAGCGGTTTCCTTCCAGAGTCAGTGTTGCCAAGTTTGTGAGGTTACCAATCTCATCCGGTATGCTTCCCCCAAATCCATTTGAATTCAATGCAAGAAAGGAGAGTGAATTGGACAGGCGGCCAATTGAATTGGGCAAGATGCCAGTGAGATAATTTAAGCCCAAATCAAGATTTGTCAAGCTGGAGCAATTTGTCAACGCAGTTAAAATAGGCAAACCACTGCCTCTACTCACAAATTCGTTCTACCACAAAACAAACCGTTGCAGCTTCTTCATGTTCCCAAAAACCAGGGGCACTGCGCCGCTCAGTTTGTTGCGCTCCAGATAAAGCACTTGGAGCTGAGTCCAATTACCCACTGAGCTGGGTATTTCTCCACTGAGTTGGTTTCCCCACAAATACACTTCTTCCAACTCTGATAGCCTGCCAAGCTCCCAGGGAATTGGGCCAATGAAGTTGTTCCGATATATTTGCAATATGTAGAGATGACTACAATTGGAAATTGGAGATCTTGTTAAGTTGTTTGTGTGAAGATTAAGCCAGTTTAACTGACTAAGCATTCCCAATTCAGCAGGAATGCCACCTTGAAGTCTATTTTGGGCCAAGTGAAGGACAGTTAAAGAGGTAAGGTTTCCTAAGACAGGTGGGATAATGCCTGTCAAGTTGTTTACTCCTAATTGCATGATTTCTAGATTTGAAAGGAGGCTAAATTTAGAGGGAATGCTTCCACTTAAATTTTTAAAAAATAGATCGAGAGATTGTAAAGAACGACAGCCTCCTAGAGAGGATGGAATGGACCCTTCCAAATTGTTATAAGACAAACTAAGTAATTTCAAGCGAAGAAGCCTTCCGATCTGATATGGAATATGGCCTTCGAAACTATTATTAGAGAGATCAAGTACTCTAAGGAAGGAAAGGTTTCCAAGTAATGGAGAGATGGGGCCAAGTAATCTCTTACCTCTGAGATTCAATGAAACCACACGCTGTCGATGGGAAGAGCAGGTAACACCACTCCAATTGCAGAAGATGTGGCCGGGAGACCAATCGAACAAAGAATTATATGGATCGACAGAGAGGGCAACCTTGAAACCAATCAGAGCTTGATGATCAGAATAATTGGAAGACTCTGCTATAAGCGCAGGTAGTGCAGAGAAAAAGAGTAACAGAGGAAGCATTATAATCTTCATTCTTATAAAAATAAACAATGTTACGTGTGGTATTTGGGTTCCCCCAATTTGAGGGATGATGCAGATTAGATGGACCATTCCTGGATTTGTACCAAACTTAATTTGAAATGGGTGATGATAAGAAACAGGGTGCATTAAGGATGGAGCAATTGTGAACACAAGATTCCTTGTTAACTTATATCAATGTCGGGAACATGTTGATGAAAGCTCACATAACTTATTTTAATAAAATAGAGTAATATGGTAAAGGTGAAATTTGTATAATCAATGTTGTTTATTTAATATTCAGTTCAGGTGTATTTTGAGGAGTGTTTTCATATATTAGGATATATTTAGAAATTGTACAATTTTGTGTAACAGAGGAAGCATCATTATCTTCATTCTTATAATAAAAATAATTAATGTTACACGCTGTATTTGTGTTCCCCACCTTTTAGGGATGATGAAGATCAGATGTATAGCGCTTGGATTTGTATCAAAATCTTTGATAAATAAATAATTCGGTTCACCAAATTTTACAAATGATGCAGAGCAGATGGACAGCGTCTGCAGTTGTATCAAATTAAATTTATTGCAAGTCTGTGTAGGATGATATGTTGAATTATTGAGATGGAGTAATTTTATAAAAAGTTGTATCAAACAGAGCGCATTGACTATATGTTGAATTATTGAGATGGAGTAATTTTATAAAAAGTTTCTTTATTGACTTATATCAATATCCGGATTTTTATTTTATTTTTAGTTTTGATAAAATGAGAAAAATATTACAGAACAGCTGTATAAACAGCTTCAGCTGTAGAATTAGCTACATCACTATTCAGATGGAGTAATTTTATAAACAAGTTACTTTATTGACTTAATTTAATGTTTGGAATTTTTCGAAGATAAAATGAGAAAATATTATAGATCGGCTGTCTAGCTGTAACAGCATATATTTTGAGAAGTTGTTTTGATACATTTTTTTTTGGTCGATAAGGGGCCGAGGTCTAGGCCTAGTAATATATATAATAATAGTAAAACATACATAGTTCTGTGCATTCAAGAAGAGACACAACTTGCTTGAAAGAACATACAAAATAACCAGAGATATTCGTAAAGTTGTTTTGATACATTAGTATATTTAGAAAAATATTATAGTTTTGTATAAATTTAAATATTTTGTTTTATGTTATGTTATTTATTATATAAATTTATATATATCTATATCATATTATGTATTTATATGTGCTTATATTCTTATATATTCAATCTATCTATACATTTAATATACTTAGAAATACATGTATTTCTATAAATATACTATGGAGGACTGTTTTATTCTTGGAGTTATTTTTGGGTCTAGTAGTGGTAAACTTGATTCCTTCAAATTAAATATTGTTGACTCATACACCACACTTTCTCACTATGACTAACTATATAAATTGTTAACCACACAAAACTAAAATATGTTGTTATGTCCTTGTGTTTAAAGACACACCATGGATTCAGTTTATATTGCAAATACTCATGAATCATTTTTTCATTCTAAGAAGCTAAGACTTTATATTTGGTTAGACTAAGAGAAATCTAGATCTCCACAATCATTGTAGGAGCATGTTAATGACTTATGAGTTTTGTTTGCAATCTCAAGTACACACATTTCTATGAGTTCATTTGGGAAAACATATACCATGGTGATAAAATGTTTAAAGTGATTTAAAGAAGCTTGTAAAACCTTCATCCTAATCATATGCACATAGTTATAAGTAAGTCTCTAGCTACCTTAATTCTTAATTAACTAGTATAAAATTATGTAATATAGATAACCAAGTTACAATGGGGTTGCATTGAAGATATATATTGTTTATAAGAACTAGTGATTAGTTTATGATCGATCATATTGTGAATTGTGTCCTTCAAAACTTGTGGAGGTTTGCCTCCTTGAAGTGACTTATTAATTTTAGGCAACTGTCAAATATTTGTGGCATATTTATAATAATATATTTTTACTCATGAAAATGATTTTAGTGTATGTATTATAAAAGCCTAATCTTAAAATTTGAAAGACAAAACAACGTTAGAAGCACATATCCCTCCATCTTGTGATAATCATTTTTGAATGGCTCATAAAGTACATATTAGATCTAATTTAGTCTATATTTGAGGTCATTTACATAATTGATTATGAAATTGGGTATTTTAGACACAAAGTCCACTCTAAAGGTTGCAAATAATTAATATTTTATCTAACTGCTAATTGGCTAATGAAGTATATTTTGAGCTAATAATATATATATGAGGTTAAGTGGAGTATAATTAATGATATTATTATGAAAGAATGGATTCTACTAGATTCACTCATAAGGATGCAAATTAGAAAAAAAAAAATGGTATGGTTAAAAAAATTAGATTTTTTTAAGTCATTTGGAATAAATTGCTAAAAACTAATTTGTTGGAATAATGACAAATACATGGACTACTTACCAAGATATCAATTGTCACACACCAAGAACATGTCCTATCAAAGTGGATATAATTTCAAAATTAGAATAAGGTGGAACTTAATGTCTAATGTGATGTTAAATTGATTAACAATTTAAAATACGAAAGGAATTATGTAATTGAAAATACTAGAAGTTTTGAGCATTTAAATAGAAATGACTATGGCAAATAAAATAGGGGTACTTCGAGGATATAATTTGGAAAGCTCATTAATCTATCTGTAGGTTAACTTTCTCTCAACCAAGAGAAAAATATGTTTATGATTAACGTAAAATCATTTTTGAAGGGACTTTAAAACCCTTTATAAATTACAAAAATGTCATTACAAAAAGTTAAACCAACAGTGCCCAATAGAAAACCAACAACAAATAAAATATGAAAACAATGTAAAAGGGTCATAAAACCACACAACTATGGAAGTTCTATCAAAATTTTGTTAGCCTCCAAATTCTTATCTATACTATTTTCATTCATATCCATGACATCATGGATAATAGTTCTATATATGCCGATAAGGATACAAATTTTTAACCATTTTCAAGGGACCATATTAGTCCTTCAAAGATAATGGATTTAGAGTTTAGTACAAAGTTCCACAGAGTTGAGCTAGAATCCATAACGTTGTTATCCTAGACAAAAAATTAGAAACGTTATTGAACCTTCAAAGATATTTGTTAGAGATAATACATGTCCATTTAATCTTTTCCATAATTATTGTCCATAATTGTTTGGTGAGTAGCGCCTTGTTGAACCCCTTAAATTTTTTATTATCAAAACCACCATGATTCTTAGGGAGGCAGACCCGATCCCAAGAAACTAAATGCTTTCCATTCTTGGATTCAAACCGATTCCATGAAAAATGTGCTAAATTTATTTAATCTTAAGTACAAATTTATTAGGGAATTTAAAGAGGCACACAACATATAATGGCAGATTCTATAGGGATGCCTTAATCAATTGAATCTTACTAGCTCAGCTAAACAAAGAACCCTTCCAACCAACAAGTTTAGATTGGAATCTATCAAGAAGCCCCGACTAAAAAGAATGATAGGGAGGCTCTCCTAAGAACTACTCCTAGTTCTTCACCAAGTCTCTTCTAAGACTTCTTAGGGTTTCTTTTTCATCTAGATCCTTACTACCTTAGGACGTCTCAATGCTCTATCTACCAACACACATAGAGCTCCACTATCAATTCAAAGTGCTAAACCTATCTCACTTCCTTTTGAACTCACAAAGGCAAGTTCATTCTCCATCCTAATAGCCCCTACACAATCACCTTGTAGGAGTTTAGGGCTTGCAATTCTTTCAATTCAATCACAAAATGGTCCTTCTTGATTGATTCCCTTTTTGAAGACCCTAAACAAAAATATTACACACAACCCCTTGAACACATTGGTGATCTAGATTCCCTTTTCGAAGACCCTAAAGATTTTTTTGTTCTTGGTTTTCAATCTGTCTGTACATTGTCCAAACCCTAACTAGCCTATTTTGTAAGGAAACAAGCCTATCTTCAAACTTTAAAAGAAAAATCCATTCAAATTGATTAAAAAATTCTCCAACTCATAACAAAGGCTCTATATGAACCTTCTTAGCATCTCTCACCCATTGGATTCATTCATCCAATATGCTCCTACAAGTTTTCAACAACTGGTCCTCTTGATACCTAGTCAGTCTATAAGGAGCTTACCTAGGGAAATAGTTTAAAAATACCAAATGACATCTTATGGTCTCTAGCAAAAAGGAAACCATTGTAAAAGGACTCCACTTTCATCCCTCCAAGGGCCATGGATTTTCCACAGTGAGATTTCAAGATGGAGCCATGTTAACTGTAAACACCCTGTCTAGTCCAATGACCAAGAATCAGGGATTGGATTTTATATGCACACACAAAACTTAACAAAAACTAACACTAAAACAAACAAAATGAGGAAATAAACTACCCTAAGTAGATACAATGAAAAATGAACAAACTCAATCCATTAAGCACGAGTTACAGTAGTAAATAGTTCATATTGTAAAGGAACGAGAAAACTATCACACACATATTATTGGAAATCATGCCAGAATGTTGCCAACTCTTGTACAATGCTCGGGGAGACCATAAATATGTCCTGCCACCATGTTTCAACCAATTTTTCTAACCCATTACCTAATTTTCCTGATAAACCATCTTTTGACAAATTCTTGTCAAGCAACTTTGAAAATTTGCAAAGTTGTCAATGACAACTTTTTCCCACAATGTAATTTTTGTATTCCAAAGATGTAGGGTGGTGTCCTAATACCCATAACACATGAATACATGCAAACTATGACTCTCCATGTTATTTTGGAGATTTTTTCCCTATTATGCCACATTTGGACTACATGGCAACTTTGGGCCAACACATGAACAACTCTGCCAACTTGGACAAGTTAACACAACCAAATAAGAATACTCACATATTAGACTCTCAACTAGTCCTTATTCACACCTTGGCCCTTATAGGATAAAAGAAGCCAAAATTTGAGGGTTGAGGTCACCTAATCCCTAGGTGCTCCTGTAGTCCCATAACAAAAGAAATCAAGTCACCAGAGGTGAAAGGAGTATGGGGTCTATGCCTAGCTTCATGAACTCTGTGTCAGGAACCCATGTAGCTTCAGTATCAGGCATATTATTCCATTTGATGAGATTTTTCATGTAGACTTTATGTCTGGCCTTCTTAGCCACTCTGGATTCCAAGATCTATTCTACCACTGGTTTAGATCTAGTAGGAAAATGTTCCATGTCTCTATCACATCAAAGAGTCTCATATAACCATCTGCATTGGGTCCTTTATACGGAACGAGGTCTGCTACATTAAAAATAGGAGATAATGCTATGTCAGAAGGGAGATCAAGCTTATAAGCATTATTACCATATTTTTCCAATATCTTACATGGTCCAAGTCTCCTCATTTGTATTTTACTAAGAACTCCCTTTGGTAGTCTAGCTTTGTTAAGATGATCCATCACTAGGTCACCCACCTGAAATTGTACATCCCTCCTCTTTAAGTCTGTCTTGTCCTTAATCTTTTGTGTATTCTTTGTTAAGGTTTTCTTCACCTGTTCATGGACTTCCTTCACGGATTGTGCAAAGTCTTCATCATGTCCACTCCTTCCTTCCATGTCTCTAAGGTCTCTAAGTTCATATACACCCCTATGATGCATTCCACGGACAATCTCAAAAGGGCTCTTCCCTGTTGTTCTATGTACGGTGTCATTATAAGAAAATTCTTCTTGATGAATTACTTGATCCCAAGCTTGACCATACTCTTTACTTAAACATCTGAGAAGGTTCCCAAGTGTCCTATTGAAAACCTATGTCTACCCATCTGTTTGGGGACAGTATGCAAACCCAAATGCTAAGATAGTGCCCAACCTTTTCCATAAGGTTTTCCAAAAGTTACCAATGAACTTTGGATCTCTATCTGACATTATACTAATAGGAAAACCATGAATCCAAGGGTGTTTGCAGGATCATGGTATGCCAAAAAGTGGTGATGTGAAAAAAACTTATTTTCACTTGTCCAAAAGCACACAAATAGATTTGTTGACTTTTTGGTAGGCCTGGATGTCAGTACACCTGGCCAAACCAAAAGCCAAACCTGAAGGCATTATCGGATATCCGATATTTGCTAGTAAATATAAATCACTGTATCCAGCCACGTTCAACATTTTTCATTGCAAAAACGTGAACATAGCTAGGCTTTTGGATATCCGGTCCCATATCCCCGATCTAATTTTTCCCAAATTGCCCGGGTAAGTGAAGCTTCTATTTTTTATTATTTTAATTGTTTTTTATTATTTTTAAATATAAATATATAGTTTTTTATATAAAAATTAGGGTAGCAATGAGTTTTTGTATTGCTTTTTAAAACTCATTGTAATTATCTATATTTTTTCATTTCTATCAGACATGGAATTAGAAAACCCTCCTAATGATCCCACAAACAATCCAAACCCACCTCCCAACAATCCCCCACCTCCAGAAGATGTACCTGTCACAAACCCTCATCATTTAGAAGATCTAATAAGAGATAATCTAAATGAACTTAGAGGATTGGAAACCGCATATGCCAATATCCCCACATTGCTCCCCATGTTTACGACATTGAACACAATAATTGAAAACATGGAGAAACTGACACAACAACATAATGTTGCACTTCTTTGGAATGATTCCATGCATGCCCAGTTTGACAATGGGCTTGATTATGAAGTCATGAACCGAAATATAACAAAACATGACATAGCTAATCTTTTTGTGGATCCTAAAACTGGTCTAAAAGTAGACCCTAAAAAAACCAAGTTGTTAATTAAATGGTGCACAAATAGTGCAATACGTGACAACTTCTGGGACCGTTGGTGGATGGTTTTTGATAGACCTATTGGCATTAAGTATGTTTGTCATTAGTGACAACACTTATTCAGACTCTGTGTGTTTACCGAGCAGACAGAACAATGTTTACCGAGCAGACCAAGCTTCACAGTGCTTACCGAGTTATCATTACCAAGTGACGAGATGAGCAGTATTTACCGAGTGGTAGCACGGTAAACAGGGAATTTAGTTTCTATCGAGTGACACTATATCCACCGAGTCTCCAGTATATACCGAGTTTGAAACTACAACCGAGTGGTTAGTATGGACCGAGCCTCCACTTCTACTGAGAGCATGATGATGTCAAGTAACGCAGTGGATGCCAAGTATCAGAAAGTCACTGAGTTAGTTTGCAGTAACCGAGTAACTATATTTGGGCCGACTTAGTAATATTTGTGTTAGCTTGTTTAAGAGCCGACTTTGTAATTATTTTGTAATTGTTTTGGATTGATATATAAACAATGTTTTGTATCATATCCAAGGTGTGAAAAAGAAGTGAGAAATGTGAAAAAGAGAAGAAAGGCAGAGATAAGCTAATTACAAAGGGCTACAGCAGTATAAGGAGCAACAGAGACATATCTATCATAGAAGGTGATTAGTACATCAAAGAATCTCAATCAGCAAGTACAGTTGCAAGTAAGAGATCTACTGTTTCATCCTAATAGGTGAATTAGCTTAAAATTCTTTAACCAGGTAGACTTAATAGTCTTTGTAAAATCTCTTAACCGAGTGCATACTTCATTGTATGTTTGTAAATCCTCTGACAAGGTGGACCTAGCAGTCCTTATTGCTCCTAATAGGGTAGATCATCAGAAGTGATCATTGTAAGCCTTAACTGGAAAACTTTATACTGCAGTATTGAAGTTTAGTGGGTATCATCCCCACCCTAGTTTTACTTTCTATTTGGAAGGTTTCTGGGTCACCAAATCTCTATGTTCAAAGTGTTATGAATGTTTTATTCTTTCTGTTACTCATGCATGCAATTAGCTTCTCAATCTAATGTTATTGAGGATATGGTTAAGATCTGAAATTTGTAAAAGTTTTGAAGTTACTGATTCACCCCTCCCCTCTCAGTAACCTGGTTAGTCTTGAATATTTCCAACAATTGGTATTAGAGCTTTGTGGTTCTCAGGATAAAGTTTGACAACTTGAGAAAAGATTTAGGACAATGGAGATATTCAGACTTAACAAAGTAATTGAGAATGAAAAGCTAGATCTGGAAATGGCCATAACTCAACTCAAGGAAGCAAAAGAGCATCTTTCCCAATCCCTAAAAAGAAGGAAGGAACTTGCAAATCAGATGAATGACCACCAGTATGTTGAAGAAAAGATTGAAGATTTTTTCCCTTCAAGCAGCTCAGATGAAGCAAACAATGCAATCAAAGAACTTCTAGAAAAGAAAGGATCTCTACAAGAAGAAGTAAGAAAATTGAAAAGAGAACAGGAAATTCAGTCAACAAGATTTTGTGAAATCTTAGAACAAAGAAACAAGATGAAAGATGAAATAGATGGAAAGAACAATGAAATCCAAAATCAAACCCTTCAGCTAGAAAACCTTATTGATCAAGTCTCCAATGCAAATGAAGAAATCTTGACTCTGAGATCAGAAAATGAAAATATAAGAGAGAAGCTGAGATCTGAAAAACAAATCAATTTAAGATTGATGAATGACCTAGATACTGAAAGGAAAATCAATGAAAGAATGTTGAAATCTCAAGAAGATATGAATCAGGTGTATGAACGAAACTTTCATAAGCAAAAAGGAAAAGCAGGACTTGGATACAAAGAGGAAGGTGAATCCTCCAAACAAGGTACTCAAAAGAATCAGAAACCCACTTGTAATCACTGTGGCAAAATTGGTCATACTTCAAACAAATGTTGGAACAATGGAAAATGCTACAATTTCAATCAGCATGGTCATAAAGAAAATGAATGCAAGGAGAAACCAAGATTTAAAGGCAAATGTCACAAATGTAGCAAACAAGGTCACAAGGCATCAGAATGCAGAACTAAAACACCCAATCCAGTAGAAAAAATTATGAAAGCAATGTTTGGTTGGGATTACAACACTTGGTGTAGATGTCATTACTATGGAGAATATGGACACATTGGCATGAATTGTGTAAGGCATCACTTGAGAAAAAGGGATACTACCATAAGATGTTATAAATGCACTAAGCTTGGTCACATAGCTAAAAATTG
The DNA here is from genome assembly GCA_027943335.1 of Chamaecyparis obtusa. Classification (NCBI taxonomy): domain Eukaryota; kingdom Viridiplantae; phylum Streptophyta; class Pinopsida; order Cupressales; family Cupressaceae; genus Chamaecyparis; species Chamaecyparis obtusa. Next base: position 151,757 of record BSBK01008852.1, read on the forward strand.
CATGAATTTAGGCAAAGTTGAAGATGAAAAGAAAGAAAAAGCAGATAGCATCAGGAAGTAGATGAGACAACAATGGATTCCTAAACCTACCGAGCAAACCAATCCTAGTAATGTAGTCACTCATGAAGAGGGTGGCTCTATCAATTCTAACTAAGTCTCCAAGAAAGCACTGGAATGGTATCTTCATAGACATATTCCAAACAGTTCCTGAATTGAAAGGAAGAAAGATCCAAATCAGTATGCAAGATACAATAGGATCACAGGAAGGTCGGTATCAGTTACCATCGAGCAAGGTTGGGAGTAACCTAATTTCTTTTGGTTACCAAGTAAGGTCAGAGCAGTATGTTCTCCGAGTTGCGGAATCTTCATCAAGCAATTAATGCATAGTGGATGACAGTCTGTTGAATTCAATACCCTAATTCCTACGGAGCATTAATGACAAAAAAATTTAACAAAAAGCATGAAATCGAGTTCATTCTTCACCGTGAATATCAGCATATTGAGCAGAAGAATTTCTAGTGTGAGCAAGCGATTCGAAGCAAAATTTTGCAGCAGGAATTTTTTTGAAGAATTTTTCTTTTTCTACCAAGCTACCATGGCATCATCCAACACCAAAGTAAAGAAAGGTTCAGAAATGTTAGTTCAAGGAGAATGGAAAGCATCGGATTTCAAACTCGTGCCCGCGATTGCAGAAACCCTAGATCCGAGTGGAGCTCAATCTCAAATTCCTCCAAAGGTACTTCTTGTAAATGACATTCCTAGTCATTTTAAAGGTACAATTCAAGAGCTTGGAACCCTAGAGATAGATGTTGTTCATGATGAACTGTGTGTTGATGGTGTTCTCAAACCGGAACATAAACATTTTGAAGATAAGGGTTTGACACATATCACCCACTTGCCTCAGAGTTTCTAGATAAAATGGATTAGATATATCCTAAGCCGAGTGCATGAAGGTAAAATTTGGCTTGAGCAACCAGTGGAAATATCAAAGAAGATGATTCACCGAATCACTGGTCTTCCCATGCTTGCCAAGGCCAAATCTACAAAAACCCTAGGTCGGGTAGAGCTGGAAAAGAAAACCCTAGCTAAATGGGATGGTAGAGGTATGAGAATAAACAGTATTACCAATGTAGAACTAAAATTTGGCACATATGTCATAGCCCACAAGATATACAGTTCAAGTCGGCAGAATAGTGTTCCGTGTGAAGCAGTTGACCTAGCCTATAAAATTGTGAAGAACAATTTGTCATTTGACCTAGCAGATTTATTGTTGAAACAGTTCAACAAGAATATGGAGAGCATCCAAACCTCAAAGAATAATCCATGTAAGTTTGGCTCGCTGTTGGTTTGTTTATTTTTCTATGCTCAAAAGTTTTTCCCATCAAAAGGCATGGTAAAATGGAGAAAGGATGTGCCTATTCTTTATCAGATAAATGAGTACATTGCAGAAATAGGTGAGAATTTTGCAAGCATAATGGATAACTATTTTGAATCTTTTAAGGAAAAGATGAATAACAGATTTTGGATTCCACAAAAGTTGGTGGAAGATTATAAAGATGATATTTGTTTCATGATTGATTGTGATAGAGTATATATTCAGGTAGTAAGGCCTAGGATTGTATGGGTAAAACCTATTCCTTATGAGGTAAACATTGATGAGATAAAGGATATAATTGAAGCCCTAGTAAATCAACCTGTTGATCCAAAGGCTCCATACTTTGGAACATATGATGAAGCTAAGGTAAGAATTGAGCTAAGCATAAAGCTTCCACAGGCGGTTAACAAAGGTAGAAAGAGGATGGCCAAGATGCAATCTAGCACACCTCTAATGTTAACCGAAGGCAAAGGAGAGGATATTGTAGTAGAAGAAGAAAAGGATGAGAGTGAAGAAGAACAAGTACCTGTGAAGAAGAAAGGGAAGGCGATAATCACTAAGGCACCAAAACAACCCACTACAATATTCACAAGGAATCAAGGGACAAGGCAGGTAAAGTCAATGATGATATAGTACTCAAAAGGCCTCCTCCCTCATTTGAAGACAAGCTTAAGGATTTGAGAGAAGGATTTGGAATTGCAAATTTCAAATCTCTCAAATATGAAACAAGGTCAGAGGCAGAGCAGTAGGAAATTGAAGATGCTCTTATTGAGAAAATGGGAAAATGGAAATACTCACCTGAAGAAATGGCTTCTCAAATCCCAGGAGTTTTACTAAACCAAATCAAGATGAGATGGTCCAATGCAAGGCAAACTGTCAAGGACATCTATGCTCAAACCTTAAGACAATTGATGCCAAGTTTGAAAAATGCTGAAATAAATAAGGCATTGATAGAAAATGAGCGCAAGATGACACTAAAATTTAATAGTTGTTTGATTTTGATCAAGGATATAGAATCACTTGTGAAAAGTGCAGAATCTACTTGGAAAAACATTTATCATCTTCACAAACCGAGTACAAAAACTGTGATAATTAAAGATATTGAAGATGACAGTGATGAAGAAGATGAAGAAGTAGTTCAGATTGATAATGTTGAGATAGAAGAAGAAAAGAAAGAAGCTACTGAGGAAGATAAGAAGAATGTTGAGGAAGATGATCCAGTTCAGATAGCTGCAGAGGTAATTGCCTCACTTCCTCACTCTCTAGTAAAAATTTCTACATCTATCCCGGAGAAAACTTCAAGTGTGATTGTGACAAATCCCTCAGTTACATCAAATGTCCAATCATCACTAGCACAGCTCAATGTATCAATGACAAAAGTGGCTACCACTTCATCCACCGAGCTTCAACCTCCTTCTTCCATCGAGTTGCAGTCTTCAGTACCTTCTTCAATTTTGAGTTTTTCAGCAGCAAGTACTTCAATTTTGGATACCTTATTAAGTACTTCAGATTCTACAGTTGTAAATACTTCAGTTTTTAGTTTATCAAGTATTCCAGTTAGCATCCCATCAGTCGGAAGTTTATCAGTTTTCACTACAAGTCCTACTATGTCTACAATAATTTCTACTACAAAGGTATTAAGTATAAAGACTCAACCGAGTACAAAATTTTTGAGTAAGAGTGTAGTAGAAGATATAGATTTAGATGAGGAGATAGACATTCCCCAACTAGATTTTGCAAACCTCACAGCAAATCAAATGCAAACAGTTGGTGAACTCCTCCAGAAGAAAGCAAAGCAGAAGAAACTAAAAGAAGAAAGAGATAAGGAATATAAGATCATTGAGGATGCCAAGAATATTTTGACAGAAGCAATAGGTGTTGAAGTTGATTCCTCTCAACACATTTTGTTATAGTTGGCAGAAGCAGTTAACAAGTTCAATGAGGATTCCTCTGGATCAGATAAGTTGCTTGAGAAGGCTGAGAAGAAGTTTGATAATAAAGTTCTTGAGCACATTGCTCAGCAAATAGCTATCAATCAGGCAGGGTTATCTTCAGTTTTGACTAGCATTGAGTCCTCCTATTCCAAGGTAACATCATTTTTTGTCAAAGTATGTAATGTTGCCGAGTTCTCAAAGGAGATTAAAGACAAAATAAATAAGATTGATGAGGATCTGAAGATCAGTGCATAGAAGTTGCAACTTGAACCTAGTTCAAGCTTTGCACATCATATGACAGTCAGATTCCTATCTGATAAGCAGTCAGAATTATTGAGAGAAGATGCAAGGATTAGGTCAACATTAATAGATATTCAGAATACAATCCTTCCCATCATGGATACAATGCAGAAGCATATTGCATACTCAAAAACATTGATCCATGACAATCAATTTTCAATTGCAGATCACATGATTGAACTCTCTGCAGAAGTCCAAGTTGCACTCCATACATGCAAGCTTTTGCAAGAGAACTGGGATAGAACTCTAGCATTAATAAGTAAGGTACATTCTGATTTTCTCTCACATTTTGGTATCTCTGTGTAAAATATTTGTATATACACCTTTGGCATTATTGTCAAAAAGGGGGAGAAAGTACATAAGATATATGAGATATGAAAGGGGGAGAAAGTATATGAGAGAAATAGGAAATATGAGTATGAGGTGAAACAAGATACTTGTATATATGTATACTATATGGGGGAGACATGAAATGTATATACAGTAATAAATAAATAAAATTTTAAAATCAAAACCAGTATCAGCATGGTTGTGTATGTAAGTTTTGGGCAATAAGTGTTTTTGTCACTAATGCCAAAGGGGGAGATTGTTGGCATTAAGTATGTTTGTCATTAGTGACAACACTTATTCAGACTCTGTGTGTTTACCGAGCAGATAGAATAGTGTTTACCGAGCAGACCGAACTTCGCAGTGCTTACCAATTTATCATTACCGAGTGATGAGATGAGTAGTATTTACCGAGTGGCAGCATGGTAAATAGGGAATTCAGTTTCTACCAAGTGACACTATATCTACCGAGTCTCCAGTATATACCGAGTTTGAAACTACAACCGAGTGGTTAGTATGGACCAAGCCTCCACTTCTATTGAGAGCATGACGATGCCGAGTAACGCAGTGGATGCCGAGTATCAGAAAGTCACCGAGTTAGTTTGCAGTAACCGAGTAACTATATTTGGGCTGACTCAGTAATATTTGTGTTAGCTTGTTTAAGAGCCGACTTTGTAATTGTTTTGGATTGATATATAAACAATGTTTTATATCATATCCAAGGTGTGAAAAAGAAGCGAGAAATGTGAAAAAGAGAAGAAAGGCAGAGATAAGAAAATTACAAAGGGCTATAGTAGTATAAGGAGTAGCAGAGACATATCTATCACAGAAGGTGATTAGTACATCAGAGAATCTCAATCAGCAAGTACAGTTGCAAGTAAGAGATCTACTATTTCATCCTAATAGGTGAATCAACTTAAAATCCTTTAACCAGGTAGACTTAACAGTCTTTGTAAAATCTCTTAACTGAGTGCATACTTCATTGTATGTTTGTAAATCCTCTAACAAGGTGGACCTAACAGTCCTTATTGCTCCTAACAGGGCAGATCATTAGAAGTGATCATTGTAAGCCTTAACCGGAAAACTTTATACTGCAGTATTGATGTTTAGTGGGTATCATCCCCACCCCAGTTTTACTTTCTATTTGGAAGGTTTCTGGGTCACCAAATCTCTGTGTTCAAAGTGTTATGAATGTTTTATTCTTTCTGTTACTCATGCATGCAGTTATCTTATCAATCTAATGTTATTAAGAATATGGTTAAGATCTGAAATTTGTAAAAGTTTTGAAGTTACTGATTCACCCCTCCCCTCTCAGTAACCTGGTTAGTCTTGAATATTTCCAACAAGACCACCTCACAACAATTTGGATGTCCCATTTTATTTTCTTAGAAAATTGTATGATGAATTTGTGCTTGGTCACAAGGTGGATTATTGGAGTATGAGACAAAATGAGGGTGTAGGTTTAGGTGCTCCGCAAGATAGGCCATCGTCACAATGGGTTAAATCCCGCACATATGTCCCCCCTCCCAAGTTTTCACCACCTCCCATAGTGTAGCATCTAGACATTATTGTTGAGGCCGACTCATAGACTATTTGAGCCATTCGTGCATTGAGTGATCTGTTGGTTACGCAAAGCACAACATTGTTGCCTCCTCATCCTAATGCTTCTAGTGCTTCCACGAGCTCACATGTTTGTGTGGCCCACACTTGTGTTATATGCAAGAATATTTGCCTTGGTCCCCTAACTGATAGTGATACATATAGTTTTGGCTTCGATGGGGATGACTCTACACAACACACTATAGGCACTGAAGTAGCTCATGGAGATGTGCATCAAGAGCCTACAGTGCCACGGACTCCCACTATTACGGTAAGGGTAAACCATTCACTTTTTACATTGTTTTTAAATTTTATTGTTTGTATTTTTAGTAGAATTTCCTTATAATAATTTCCTGCTTATGTCTTTTTATGTGTTACATTTATGTTCACTTGATGACAGAGGAGGAGATGGCATAGGTGGAGGGGTCCACGCTTTTAGCCATATCATTTGGTCTTGACTCTTCCATGGTACATATGTTTTAATGTACTCATTGGTTTCCTTTTAAATTATGATAATAGTATATGTACTTTGTTTCCTAATTTTTATGATCATCTTTTACATATTGATGCAGGTGTCACTAGTTACCATTGGGGGGCAATGTGAGGGGGTGCAGGTCTTAGCTATTGATAAAGGAAAGGTAATTAAGTAATTTAGTTTGTTTATGCATACATGTATACTTGTCAATTGTGCATACTCATTTTTAATTTACATGGTTTATTTGACAAAGAGTGGCATGCGATGATGTCGTGAGACCCTATCGTCACGATAGAGTCACAAGCATATCCATTCGGAGTGATAGCCCCATGGTACATACATTTCTAAAGTTATTTGTGTGTATTTTTCTATCAAGTATATATAATATGGTCAAGTTATGATAATATGAAGTATCTATTTGACTTTTGTAGGTCACTCCTAGTTTTAGGGAGCCAGAACAACAAGGGTTTGTATTGTTGATGACTCAGCCAACAATCCCTAAAGAAAGGTCAACAGAGGTAAGTTTTAATGTTAATTCAGTTATTTTGTAAACATATATTTCCTACCAAGTTTTTAACATTAAATAGTATAACTCATAGATCAATCTCATGTTCGTAAACATATACAAGTAGGAGTCGTCATTGGTGGCACTATTCCTGCGCTACCTAGGACATATATTAGGTCTCCTGCCCACGGGAGGAGACAGAGAGGTGAGGTATATGAGAGTTCAATTTTAGTTTAAATTTTATTTATTATTGTTGACTATGATTCTGAATTTTAATCTAACTTGGGGTTTCACTTTTGTGTTTGAATGCAAGATCCATTAGAGCCGAAGAGTACTTTAAAGAGGTTCCATTTTGATGATCCACCAGTAGAATAGGATGTCCTAGAAATATTTTAGTTGAACTTCTTATTTTGAGATGTCATATGACATATTTTGAGATGGCATATGCCACATTGTATCTAGATATGTTGACATATAATCATGAGGACATAATTATTGTTCATTTTGATATATATATATATGAAACTTGATATTCGATCCAATTTTTTAATTGTGTGTTCATTTATTCATTGTTAGTATGTAAATATGCTTGTATGTATGTACTCTTGTGTACAATTTATGCCTTAAGTATATTCATGTATATTCAAGTACAATATTCATAACCTAAATTCACGTGTATGGGCTATGTGCATGACTTAAGTGAATTCATTTTGTATGCTTTATAATTATGTGCTACATGTATGCTTCATGACTTAAGAAAATTTATGTGTACGCTTTATGTGCTACGTGTGTTTACACGTGTAATTCATCATTTGAGGTATATAAGGATATCTATTAAAGTGGTTTCAAGGTTTGTAGACTTACCTTTAACTCCCAATGGCTAAAAGACTTCAAACTAGCCTAATTACATAATCAAACACCCTTTTGGCCATATCAAAACATTTTGGTCATTTGGACAAAATATTAGTACTTTGTCTGTACCCCTGCAAATACACTAGGAACACCTAAGAAACAGGGTCTTGTAGCATCTCATGGATCATTGATACCTCTCACGAGGTCTAAGTTACAAGGCTTGATAGTTTGTTGACCAATCATGCTTAGTGCAACTTTCAACTGACCCTCACTGCAAGTTTTGGCATCGAGCAAGACTGGAGTGCAAAATTCAAACAAATTTAAATCTCCCAAAATGGAGAGAGGTTATTGTAGGCCTCAGAAATGCCATCTTGTAGCATCTTATAGATCTCCAATACCTCTCATGGGGTCTGAGTTATGAGCCTCAAAAGTTCTCTACCCAGTCGTGCTTAGTTCACCTTGGGGACACTTTGGTCCGGCGTGGTCTGGAACATTCTGCTAACTTAGTGGTCAAAATGGGGTTGTGCCTAGTGTTTACCTTCCCAACTAGAGCTAATGGCATAGTCCATTTAGTGCTAGGATGAATGGTTTGAAAATAATCCATTGGTGCAACTTTCAACTGACCCTCACTGCAAGTTTTGACATTGAGCGAGACTGGCGTGCCAAATTTAAACAAATTTGAATCTCCTAGAATGGAGAGAGGTTATTTTAGGCCTTAGAAACACCATCTTGTAGCATCTCATGGATCTTTGATACCTCTCATAGAGTTCAAGTTACGAGCCTTGAAAGTTTTCTTCCCAATCGTGCTTAGTGCACCTTGGGGACACTTTGGTCCAGCGTGGTCTGGAATGTTCTGTTGACTCAGTGGTCAAAATAGGGTTGTTCCTAGATTTTTCCCACCCAACCGAAGCTAATGGCATAGTCCATTTGGTGCCAAGATGAATGGTTTGGAAGTAATCCATTGGTGCAACTTTCAACTGATCCTCATTGCAAGTTTTGGCATCGAGCGAGACTAGTGTGCTAAATTCAAACAAATTTGAATCTCCCAAAATGGAGAGAGGTTATTGTAGGCCTCAAAAACATCATCTTGTAGCATCTAATAGATCTCTAATACCTCTCACAAGGTCTAAGTTATGAGGCTTGAAAGTTCGCTGCCCAATCGTGCTTAGTGCACCTTGGGGACACTTTGGTCCGGCATGGTTCGGAATGTTTTGCTGACTTAGTGGTTGAAATGGGATTGTGCCTAGTGTTTACCTGCCCAATCGGAGCTAATGACATAGTCCATTTAGTGCCAGGACGAATGGTTTGGAAGTAATCCATAGGTGCAACTTTCAACTGACCCTCACTGCAAGTTTGGCATCGAGCGAGACATGCGTGCCAAATTCAAACAAATTTGAATCTCCCAAAATGGAGTGAGATTATTATAGGCCTCAAAAAACCATCATGTAGCATCTCATGAATCTATGATACCTCTCATGGGGTCTGAGTTACGAGGCTCGAAAGTTTTCTACCCAATCATGCTTAGTGCACCTTGGGGACACTTTGGTCCGGTATGGTCTAAAACCTTCTTCTGACTCAGTGGTCGAAATGGGGTTGTACCTAGTGCTTGCCCACCCAACTAGAGCTAATGGCGTAGTCCATTTAGTGTTGGGATGAACGGTTTGGAACTAATCCATTGGTACAACTTTCAACTGATCCTCATTGCAAGTTTTGACATCGAGCGAGATAGGCGTAAAAAATTCAAACAAATTTGATTATCCTAGAACAAAGAGAGGTTATTGCAGGCCTCAGAAATGCCATCCTATGGAATCTCACAGATCTCCAATATCTCTCACACGGTCTGAGTTATGAGCCTTGAAAGTTCGTTGCCCAATCGTGCTTAGTGCACCTTGGGGACACTTTGGTCTGGCATGGTCCGGAATGTTCTGTTGACTCAGTGGTCAAAATGGGGTTGTTCCTAGTGTTTACCTACCCAAATAGAGCTAATGGCACAGTCCATTCAGTGCTGGGATGAACAATTTGGAAGTAATCCATTGGTGCAACTTTCAACTGACCCTCATTGCAAGTTTTAGCATTGAGCGAGACTGGCGTGCCATAAAAAAATTTGAATCTCCTAGAATGGAGAGAGGTTATTGTAGGCCTTAAAAATTCCATCCTATAGCATCTCATGAATCTCTAATACCTCTCATGGGGTTTGAGTTATGAGCCTTGAAAGTTCACTGCCCAATCGTGCTTAGTGCACCTTAGGGACACTTTGGTCTGGTGTGGTCTGGAATGTTTTGTTGACTCAGTGGTCAAAATGAGATTGTTCCTAGCATTTACCCACCCAATCAGAGCTAATGGCATAGTCCATTCGATGTTGGTAAAAATGGTTTGGAAGTAATCCATTGGTGCGACTTTCAACTAACCCTCACTGCAAGTTTTGGCATCGAGCGAGACTGGCATGCCAAATTCAAACAAATTTGAATCTCCCAGAATGGAGAGAGGTTATTTTAGGCTTCAGAAATGCCATCCTGTAGCATCTCATGAATCTCTAATACCTCTCATAGGGTCTGAGTTACAAGCCTCAAAATTTTTCTGCCCAATCGTGCTTAGTGCACCTTGGGGACACTTTGGTCTGGCGTGGTTCAGAATGTTCTACTGACTCAGTGGTTGAAACGGGGTTGTTCTTAGCATTTACCCACCCAACCAGAGCTAATGGTGTAGTCCATTCAATGCCAGGATGAAATCCTTGAACACTATCCCTTCACCAAGGAATCATCATTTTACTTTGGACACATTTGACCAATTTTGACTCAATGACTCCAACTATTACATCATTTGACGATACAAATCTAATGGAATTAAGAAAATAGAAATGTAAGGATACAAAATTAAGATGATACAAATTATATAAGGATACAACATTCATAGTAAGGAAACACAGTTTTTGCGCTTTACATGGCATTAAGATGATACAAATGTGAGCTTTTAATATTTGCAAATCAACCCCATGGGCTCTTTTATATTTCTAATTTTGCATCAAATTTTTTATATACAAAATTTGGCATCTAAATATACACATTACATTCGATTGTTGTTTTTATATACAAAATTTAGCATCTAAATATGCACATTACATTCGATTGTTGTTTTTATATACAAAATTTGGTATTTAACTATGCACATTACATTCGATTGTTAGTTTTATATACAAAATTTGACATCTAAATATGCAAATTACACAACTATATATAAAAAATAAGTGTCCTTTCCACTCCAATCCCTGCATTTGAAAGGCAGAAGAAAAGTTAATAGAGAATATAAGAAGTGCCCTTTTGGCATCTAAATATGCAAATTACAAAACTATATTTTAAATTGAGTTGAACTTACCTATTGAAGTGTGCCTGAAGGGTCATCTATTTGCTTGAGAGTATTTAGTATTGCTTCATGATGATCAGTACTAATAGTCCAAAATTCCTTTGTCTTTGGTTTTCCTTAATGTTTCAACAACTTAACATTGGCTGCTATAACAAGATGTGAATACATGAGAATGGTTTTGTGCTTCTCATAGTCTTCAAACGCATGAATGATATTATTTCTAATCATATATGTGCACAACCATGTTCCCACAACAACATGTGATCTTGTTGGATATGTGAACATATCATCATCTATCATCAATTCTACAAGTTTCTACTTTCCTCATACACAACGTGCTAACCAATAATCCGATCTCTCATCATTCCCTTTTGGTGCAACCAATGCAAAAGCATGTTCTGGCTGTAGAAGATTTGAAAGATGGTCGTAGTCAAGTGAACAATCCATGTCATCATTTACTAAAGAGATTGTGAGAGATAAATGAGTAAGATAATGTGGAACCCATGTATCAACCCACTCACTTGGCTCACACTAATCCCAATCACACTGAAGACAACTCGGACAATAAAAAGCCAACTCTTGTGTCCAAATTGTCCATGTACCAACATTTGAACTTTAAAATGAATGCATTTTTGAAGAATCTTTCACAGTTTGACAATCCAACCTATCTCCTATTGTGCCCAACTCAACCAACCAAAAGAATTTGCACACTGCTGAATCAAGAGTCCCCCCTGTGACAATGTTGAAGTACACCAATCAACAATAGAATGGGCATCAATGAGTTCTGCACCTAAAATCTTCAATTTCTCCTTAACTAGAGCTCTCTCTATGCATGCACCTGCTCCATCATGCTCCCCTTTTCCATGACAGGCCTCAAAAAAACTCCAAATATGAGGTACACCTCTCTCTACATGCATTCTACATAACCAATAAAACATACGAGCATTTTTTAATTGACCTGTGCAATTATCTAACCAAATGAGATGTCTATCCATAGCAATATTATTTTCTTGCACCCACTCAAAATAATTCTCAAAGCAATGTTGGACAAACTTGGATGAGTGTGATCTATCATCACTCATATAAAAATGGTACTCTCTGATTATCTTACGGTCATCTTCTGTACTATCAGGGGAATGTCTATATGTTATGTGCACAAAAATAGAAACCTGAATAGAATTGTAATATTGAGCTTGCAACTCATTTTGGGGCTACAATGTATAGTTCTCTACAAAGTCAACAACTAATATAATAGTGCCAATCAGGAAAGTGTCCTTACACATCTTGAATTGTTGATCCAACCACTGAGACCTGTGACTATGCCTTGCATACTTGTAAAAAAGATTCTTCCTAAATCTAAAATAAAATTAGCTACCTTGCATTCTTTAGTAACCAACTCACATCTAGAGCCTTCACCTCCACTTTTTAATGTATATTTAACAGTTTCATATACCTTTTTGTGGACAATTGTCTTTCCAAAATCGTGTTTGCAGCCCTCATGAAAATATTCAACAAACTTCACTAGCCCACCACACTTTGAGCACTTGTCATTTAAGAAATCTTTTCTATAAAAGAAACATCCATCATCTCTAGGACATAAAAAATGATCTAGCAAGTCTCTTGATGATTTTGGAAGAGCACTTGCACCACACTTCTCCAACATTTTAGTACTATGCAAAGTAGAATGAATGGATCGTAACAATTCATGGTGCATTGAAAACTCCACATGATATTTGCAACAAGTATTTTGAATCTTAAGAGGCACACAAAAAAAGGCTTTAGGGCTTCAAAATCTCTTTGTGATATTTGCAATGTTGGATGTGTCTCACAAAATTTTTTGAACAACATTGTTTGACTCACCTCCAAATAATGTTTGGGATGCGGGGTGCGGTCTTGAATGCCAATTCTCAACTTCAAGACATCCTTCACATTTGGTGACACTCTTGAGTTAGATTGCCAAAATAGTTGAATTCGATCCTTCACAACATCGGTAAGCTTCTTATCACAACAAGAAAGTCTCCCACCATAAGACCATGTATCATTTTGAAGAGGATCATCAAGTCATTCTCTTCTTGCAAGTGCTCTATCCAAAGTTTTACAATTTAGATTTAAGTCAACACAAGTTTATCTCATCAAACGAGCCTTTCTCAAATGATGACTTACCAAAGAGGTTGTAATAACCCTCCTAGCGGCTCTCTTATCTTTTCCTTGGTAGTCTTCCCAATGGAATTGAGAGCACTAAAAAGATTTCTCACAATAATAGCTTTTCGCTCCTTTTTCTTTTTCACACTAATCTTCAATTTGACTAGTATACGTCTCATCTTCTGCATCTTTAACAATTGCACAAACATTTGACATTGCTCAACCAATGTCTTGTGCCTAAAAAATTGATCAAAATTTTTTGAAACCCACAATGGAACGGTTCTTTCTGATCTCTTGCCATCGAAATTTCTCATTATGTTCTCATCAATTTCAAGTAACCATTTAGTTCTTCTTGAAGGTCTCAATTTTGAATTTTGTCTTTCTTCCTCCGAAGGGACTTCATTTCTCATATAATTTGGAGATGTGTAATGTTGATTTGGTTCTTCTGCACCATTATCATTGTCAATTCCTTCATATTCAATTGGTGGATTGTCATTGGCAATGTCCACACTTCCATTGGCCACATCTACATGTTCATTTTCAAAACCTACATTTTCATCTTCAAAACCTAAATTCTCAATTTGAAAACCTACATTTTCATCTTCAAATTCATGTTCTTCACTTGAAACCACATTCAAAGGTGGGTCTATGCTGACATCTTCATTCATATTTAACATTCCTTGTCTCTTATTCCGATGGGCAACCCTATCCATTTCTCTATAAACTTCAACATCTTCATTTGTGAGTCTCCTCTTCTATTTATGTTTTTGACGACTACTACTCCCCATAGTTAGACCAAAAAGTAGATGCAAATACCTTTGGTAATAGAGAAAATCTCCCCCAAAAAAAGATGAAATACCTTTGGTAATCGAGAAAGTCACCCCACAAAAAGATGAAATAACTTTGCTAATAGAGAAAATCACCCCAAAAAAAGATGAAATACCCTTGGTAATCAAGAAAATCACACCAAAAAAATATGAAATACCTTTGGTAATAGATAAAATCACCCCAAAAAGTGATTTTTTGTCTTCTTGCTGCAACTCGAATCTCGTAATTCAGGAAAAACATGTGACTCTCTGGAGGGACCTAGAGAATCTTATTTTTTTTGAACACCAGTGAAAAGAATTGGATATCTGATAATATCGGATATCCAATATCTTACTCTTTCTCACTCTCACTCTCCTCTTTCCTCTCTTTCTCTCCTCTCTCCTCTCTCTCACCCCTAGAGAGAGAGAGAGAGATCTCACTCACCTTTCTCTCTCCTCTCTTTCTCTCTCTCACTTAGAGAGAGAGAGAGTTAGTGAGAGAGATGAGAGAGAGAGAGAGACCTAATGTGTCGAATGGGGTCATGAGGACTTCCTAGGGGTCCTAACGCATGATAAGGCATACTAGGACCCCTAGGAAGTCCTCATGACCCCTTTCGACACATTTGAATGCTCAATTGTGTCCTAAGGGGTTGTAGGACCCCTTAGGACACACTTGAGGGTTCTACTATGACCCCTTAGGATACACTTGAACATTCAAATGTGTCAAATAGGGTCATGAGGACTTCCTAGGTGTCTTAGTATGAATGTGTGATAAGGCGTACTAGGACCCCTAGGAAGTCCTCATGACCCCATTCGACACATTAGAACCCTCAAGTGTGTCCTAAAGGGTCCTATGACCCTTTAGGACACACTTGAGGGTTCTAATGTGTCGAATGGGGTCATGAGGACTTCCTAGGGGTCCTAACGCGTGATAAGGCATACTAGGATCCCTATGAAGTCCTCATGACCCCTTTCGACACATTTGAATGCTCAACTATGTCCTAAGGGGTCGTAGGACCCCTTAGGACACACTTGAGGGTTCTAATGTGTCGAATGGGGTCATGAGGACTTCCTAGGGGTCCTAATACGTGATAAGGCATACTAGGACCCCTAGGAAGTCCTCATGACCCCTTTCAACACATTTGAATGCTCAAGTGTGTCCTAAGGGGTCGTAGGACCCCTTAGGACACACTTGAGGGTTCTAATATGTCGAATGGGGTCATGAGGACTTCCTAGGGGTCCTAACACATGATAAGGTGTACTAGTATCCCTAGGAAGTCTTCATGACCCCTTTCGACACATTTGAATGCTCAAGTGTGTCCTAAGGGGTTGTAAGACCCCTTAGGACACACTTGAGGGTTCTAAAGTGTCGAATGGGGTCATGAGGACTTCCTAGGGGTCTTAACATGTGATAAGGTGTACTAGGACCCCTAGAAATTTTTCATGACACCTTTCAACACATTTGAATGTGTCATGTCCCCTTTTCAAATAATTAAAAATAATAACTTTTGCTAAGGCTGGCAGGCTCAAAAAGTAAAGTTTCGGGAAAAGGGGCTAGTCTTTGGAAACCAATGGATTAATAAATGATAATTATTATTAAAATATGTATTATTGATCCCTCTTGGTCATGAGTTAGGGTTATTCCCTCTTTTAAAGAGGTTTGGAGGCATTTCGGGCTCATTCTAAAACTTGATTTTCGCTCATTGCTTTATTGTTCTTCAGAGGCTGCCAAACCTGTGGAGAAGGAGACCCAAAGGAAAGATTTTGTAGGTTTCTAGGAAGGCTAAGGATGGGATTTTGAGGCCATTCCATGTGCAAGCTCATGCGGAGTTTTCCCTTGTGCTGAACAGTGCAGATTTGTGAGTTTTCAGGTGTGTTTTTTGTAAGATTTTGGTGTTTCCAGTTGAGTTTTTCATATCAGTTTGGGTTGCTGCTATATTTCAGCTATTTTGATGTTAAAATAGAGTTAAATATATGTATTGGGTTGTGATTCTACTTCTGTGATATATTTTTAGTGTTTTGTGGTGTTTTCGGGCTATTTTGTGTTGTTTTCGGGAGCCTGATGAGCATTGTATTTGTCCTCCATTTTGGAGCTATTGTGTAAAATCTATATAGATCTGGAAATGTCATTTTGTAGGTTGTTATGCTGGAAATGTTTTTTTAAAAATGTCTACTTTCAGATTTATCAATAATATGTGAAGCTGTGAAGTTTTTGGCACTATTTCAGGCATACCCAATTTGGATTTTATTGAGAAATTGCATAATCTTTCAAAGTGTTGATTGTTTGATTTAATAATCTGATTAGAGGATTTAAATATGATATAAAAATTAGAAAGCAGACATTTCAGAATGCTCAAGTGTGTCCTAAGGGTTCGTAGGACCCCTTAGGACACACTTGAGGGTTCTAAAGTGCCGAATGGGGTCATGAGAACTTCCAAGGGGTCCTAATGCGTGATAAGGCATACTAGGACCCCTAGGAAGTCCTCATGATGCCTTTCAACACATTTGAATGCTCAGGTGTGTCCTAAGGGGTCCTACGACCCCTTAGGACACATTTGAATGCTCAGGTGTGTCCTAAGGGGTCCTACGACCCCTTAGGACACACTTGAGGGTTCTAATGTGTCGAATGGGGTCATGAGGACTTCCTAGGGGTCCTAATGCATGACAAGGCATACTAGGACCCCTAGGAAGTCTTCATGACCCCTTTCGACACATTTTAATGCTCAAGTATGTCCTAAAGGATTTTAGGACCCCTTACGACACACTTGAGGGTTCTAATGTGTCGAATGGGGTCATGAGGACTTCCTAGGGGTCCTAACATGTGATAAGGCATACTAGGACCCCTAGAAAGTCCTCATGACCCCTTTCAACACATTTGAATGCTCAGGTGTGTCCTAAGGGGTTGTAGGACCCCTTAGGACACACTTGAGGTTTCTAATGTGTCGAATGGGGTCATGAGGACTTCCTAGGGGTCCTAACGCGTGATAAGGCATACTTGGACCCCTAGGAAGTCCTCATGACCCCTTTCAACACATTTGAATGCTCAGGTGTTTCCTAAGGGGTCGTAGGACCCCTTAGGACACACTTGAGGGTTCTAATGTGTCGAATGGGGTCATGAGGACCTCCTAGGGGTCCTAACACGTGATAAGGAATACTAGCACCTCTAGGAAGTCCTCATGACCCCTTTCAACACATTTGAATGCTCAAGTGTGTCCTAAGGGGTCGTAGGATCCCTTAGGACACACTTGAGGGTTCTAATGTGTCGAATGGGGTCATGAGGACTTCCTAGGGGTCCTAACGCGTGATAAGGTGTACTAGGACCCCTAGGAAGTCCTCATGACCCCATTTGACACATTAGAACCCTCAAGTGTGTCCTAAGGGGTCGTAGGACCCCTTAAGACACACTTGAGGGTTCTAATGTGTTGAATGGGATCATGAGGACTTCCTAAGGGTCCTAACACGTGATAAGGTGTACTAGGACCCCTAGGAAGTCCTCATGACCCCTTTCGACACATTGGAATTCTTAGGTGTGTCCTAAAGAGTCTTAGGACCCCTTAGGACACACTTGAGCATTCAAATGTGTCGAAAGGGGTCATGGGGACTTCCTAGGTGTCCTAGTACCCCTTATCACACGTTAGGACCCCTTGGAAGTCCTCATGACCTCTCTCTCTCTCTCTCTCACATCTAGAGCCTTCACCTCCACTTTTTAATGTATATTTAAAGGTTTCATATACCTTTTTGTGGACAATGTACCTTAAATGTTCTTACATCAATTTTTATGCCACTATTAGTTTCTAAAACAGATGATGAGCGTACGGTGGTTCTTCAACTGTGTGAAATTTCTTTTCGAGAGTTAAAAAATCAATTGATTGTATTCAATCAAGGGGAAGTCCATTGACATCTACTTATTCAGTATAGTCAAACCGCCGAAATTACAAGGAGTCTATAGAAAAATCTTGTGCTAGATATTTTCAAGAGGATTTGGGCTGAAACTATCTATCCTCAAATCAACTGTGTAGGTATTTTTTCGAAATCATTTTGTATATAAAATAATATAATAGATACTAATATAAATATTTATATTATAATATTTATGCTATGCTATTATTATTTAATATTAATATTTAAAATGAAATTAATATTAACATAACAAAAATATAATTTAATATGAAACTTGAATTAATATTAATATAAAAAGAATACAACTTAATTTATAACACAATTAATATTACTATTAAAAAATAACATTTATTATGAAACTTGAATTTGGAAAAAGCGGGGTATTTGAAATTTCAAAATAGGTAGGCTTTATTGAATATCCGATATTATCAGATATCTGATTTTATCAAATATCTGATTAGGCTTGGTATTTGCTTCAGCATTGCGCAACGTGGGTGGTCAACCCTTTAGGCATGTTTCAAGAGATAGTTCTTGATACCGAGACTTTGACCATGTAGCTGACGACTATTTTTTCACCCGAAATTTATGAAATGAAAAGGGTTTCATAAAGCCATTATTAGCTTTCCATCAATATAATTGCTGTCAAATTTTGAGATCTGTAAGTAATTATTACTTATTTTTCAATTGAGTTATCTTTAAAGTCGTAACTGACATACTGATTGAAAAACAACTATAACTGTCAAACCGTTTAACCTTTTTGAAATTTGAAACATGCGTCACATTCTATGCTTTGGCTACTATAAGAAAAAAAAGGTTTTGAATTTGGTAAAATTTTGAATTAGTTAAGGTGGTTAGACACGAGAGTTTTTTTTATTTTGAAAAAGTTGTAGCAAAAAATTCATAATTAATTATTTATTTGACCAAAAATTATAAAAAAATATGCGTCACATCTCGACATGAGTCTACTACTTATATCTAGAATATTGGAAAAATATATCATCATTTGATTGTGATTAAGGTGGTCAGACATACATGTACTTTTTGTCTTTTCCCTAAAATTTTTGTAGTACTGCATTGAAATCTAAAATTTTGAACAATTGGACAAAAAAAATTTCAAACAAGGGCTAGTAGTTTAGAAACTACATTCAATTTCCTACAGATTCTATTCTTACAATTTTTTCGCATAAGGTTCATAAGATGTTCAACCTTTTACGTCAAGTTGACTAATCCTGATTTTCTGATTTTTATTACCCCTTAAGGCCATAGTTTGGTATACCATGATCTTGCACATACCCCCAAATCTTTAAACAATGTGTGAGCTATGTAACTAGCACCGTGAGTCACCTTACAAAGAATGAAATGACTCATTTTACTAAACCTGTCTACAACAACAAACACACTATGAAATCTATTCTTGGTCCTTGGCAACCCAACAATGAAATCCATGCTGACACACTCCCATGGCTTATTGGGAATGGGAAAAGGATGATATAGACTGACATTTGAAGATGTTCCTTTTTCTTTCAATCAGATGGAGCAAGTTTCTACATACCTCCCAATATCCCTTTGCATCTTAGGCGAGTAATACAACCTTTGTACTAACTCCAATATTTTATTCAATAAAAAATATCCACTCAAGATGCCATTATGTTTCTCTTGAATTAGGTTCTCTCTCATTGACCCCCTTGACACACATAGTTGTCCTCCCCTAAATAGGAGTCCATCTTGTAAGGTAAAGTCAACATATTCATTATGGAAATTATTAGTAAAATTTTGACATACGGTCTTGTAGGCTTCAACAAAATCTTCATCACCTTCATAGAGCTCTTTAAAGCTATCAATTCCAATGCTTTTCAACTGCACTTCTTGGATTGGCAGCAACATTAACAAGCTCTAACCAAGACATTCCCAACAGGGTGAAGATCCTAACAGATCTGTGGTAAATCCCTTGACCAGGTCACACCTAACAATGTGAATTGTAATCTTTAACATGATTGGATCTTAATCGAGCATACTTCGGAAGAGTGTTTCTTTAGTGGGTGACAATTCCCACAATGGTTTCTCCCAAAGCTGGGTTTCAATGTTAAATACTAGTGTTAAATGTGTTGAATGATTTATGTGAATTTTATTGTGTTTGATAAAGTTTATTTACTATTGTTGGTAAATAATGAACTATTTTTAACTGAGTTAATCATCAAAAAGTTTTAAGGTACAGAGAAAATCAAGGATTACTGATTCAACTCCCCTCTCCGCGATCCAATAGTATTATGCTCATACTAAACTTGTTGATTTTCAATATCAATTTGTATGAGAGATGGTTGAGAGAGGATGATTCTTTCTTTAAAAACTTGTCCCTTTCGGTAATTTTTTAGATTCTCTCACGAAGCCAATAACCATAGTTGAGTTCTCTTGATGTAGGGAGGCTCTTTATTAGTGTACTTAATTTGTATTATATATCTCTAAGTGATAAATTACAATGTATGTTTTCAAGTGGGATAATGCTAGAATTTTGGTGTGATCAATGTTGTATTTATCCTTTACTTAATAATTTTCTAATATCTTTTTTAATTTACCATAAGAGAATAACCTACTTAACCAATAGTATTGAAGGAGATCATTTAATGGAGTTAATTTTACTATTTGTCCTATGGGAAAATGAAAACTAGTTAGGTGTCTTATTTGGAATCTCTTATTTTGAGGTTTTTGCATGCTTATTTAGAGTTGTAAGTAGTTAATTATGATGGTTATGACAATCATTATGTGTTCCTATGACATGCATTTATAAAAATGCTCCTATATAAGGTCTAGGGGTGCTAAAATTAGCTAGACACACTATGATAGTTGTAAGAAGCATCTATAAGAGGTTATTGTGGGAGGTTAGCATGAGTTTTTGTATGTGGGTTTTTACCCAATTTTTAGTGATACCACAATGGTATTGATTCTCCCAAGTTTTTATAAATTAATTCCTAGAGGTAGATTTCTTGATCAAGTCTTGTTCAGTGTACAAGAAAATAAAGTTCTACCAAATTTTAAAGGGGCTTAGAAAGAAGTGCATTGCTTTTGTAAACTTCATTTGGATTAGTAATATACTTGCCTCTATTTCTAAGGTGGATTATTTACTTGAAAAGGTTTCTCCACATAAATATGGTATTTCTTGTGTAATGATTTTCTTCTTCTTATTTTGATTCTACAATGACTTTATTAAGGGATAATCTTTAGTTTTAGATTTTTGATAAATTTCAGTTTAAGTTCATATTGCAAGATTTCTTCACATTGGATTACAATACTAGAATCATTCTTATACCTTCCTTGATAGTAACAACATATTTTTAGTTGAGGAATTTAAAAATTGGATAACCATAATAATGGTATGCCTTGCACTTCAATGAGACATTTCATTATGTAGATTCTAACACCCAATAAAATAATTATGACTTCATTTTTTTACACATGTTTACATAAATATAATCATATATTTAATTATATTTTTCTATTTAATGATGAAGAATATTTTACCTAAATAAATAGATAGAGAATAGACTAACATTTGAGGACCCACCTTAAAAAAAATTAGTGAAAAAGAAAAGAGCCAAATTAAACAAGAACTTAAAAAGGTAACTATAAAAATGAGACATAAATGTCATGGTTTCCTACTCCTTATGAGATTAATCCACAATAATATATATTGCTATAATGACATGATGACACACTTCCGTGGAAAGAACAACCACTTCTTGTTTGGAAGATATCATTTGGGTTAGCCATAGAGAAGCCTAGGAATTTGTATGGCCCAAAGGGATATCAAACAAAAATGGATAAAATGGAGCCCTCAAATCTAGAAAAATTAACACTATCAAGTATTTTGATACGCACTAATGAGGGTATCTAAAGTCCAACCCCATTAACTAAATGCATTTTTTTATTCATGTATTTTCCAAAATCTTTATTAAATTAATGCTCTAGAATGTTCTAGAATGAGAGAGGATTAGTAAAGTTTAGATGTGTAAATGAATATTGATGAATGCATTTAAATACCAGTACTATTTGTTGTAAAACATACTATACTTATTTGTTTAGGAAACGAAATCAAAGGAGTAATTGTCCAAACTTTGAAATTAAATTTTAAAAGGTAAAGGTTAAGTCTATGAAGATGGTGTTGATGTGCAAATGATTAAATTTGGATGGCTGATAACTATATTAATGTAAGTCACAACGTCTTCACTGAAGGGACAATACGATACCATATGTATTCATATATTGCTTAAATAGGGGGGAAGGGGTTTTTTTGGGGTGGGGGCTTATATAGGAAAACATGTGTGTGGGGTATTGGGTGGGTATTGGAGGGGGGTGACAAAAAAGGAGTTTGAGACAATATTTTTTGAAAATAGGGGGATTATTTAGTATGTCATGAATGCACGTGCTATAATTCAAGTTCACTAAGTGAAGCCTCGGTGATGTAAGTGTATGGAATGAATGTAATAGATTTTAGGAATAAGTAAAATATTGATATATTTGCTTGTAAATATAAGATACACTCTAAATATGGATCTCCATATATGTTTATAAAAATAAATGAAAGTTAGACAAAATGAATTCAACTTTACTATTACAATACAAACTCAAAATAAGATGTCAACAATAAGAATCCAAATTCTAATAATAAAATATATAACACCCTCAAAAAATTTCACCATATTTTTTTTACTTATAAAAACAGATCATAAAGAACAAGAATAAATAATAGAAAATTAAAACAAAAACTCACGAATGGAAGCCTGCGAAAGAGTTGCAGAAGTTACAACTATAATAATTACAAAAGGAAAGATACAAATCTTGTCTAGAAACTACTTTTAATTATTAATTCTCCCTAAAAACTTGGCATTAAAAAAATATACTAGTTGAAGCAATTCATCCAGACAGGGACATTTGATCAAATTTTGCAAGAATTGAACAGCACGCATTATCATTAGCACTGTTTTAGCAAGATAGTGAAAGATGAGAGAAAAAGAAAGGTAATTTTTCAAAGATGGTTTAAGAATGAACTTTTATTTTCATCATATTTATAGAGATGGGATTTTGGAAAGGAAAAATTATATAAAAATAAAATTATGTATGTCAATATCATTATAATTATATTATAAGAAGTTTCAGAAATATTCAATTAAGAAAATATATTTAAAAAATAAGAATACCGATATGAGTGAGTACAACACATATTTGTTTTAAATCATGTTCATTCATTTAAATAATTTTTTATTTGATTGATTGGTTTTTCAACAATCTTACTATATTAAAGACTTGTTGAGAAATTAAGAAAACCATGCTTAATATTGTTTAATTTCATGACATCTTTCATACTGGGACACTGTAGTGGAGATTTATTTGTGCAGACCAACCCTACTTGTAAAATTTGAGTAAGACAATCCAGCACCATTGATGTGTCTAATTCATTCACATTTCTAACTAGGTTGTAGTCCACCACCTCTGCTATGTCACCTGGAAAATTCATGCTTACCCATTTTGTAAGAGTCAGTCCTCCTATAAACATAATATCAGTTGGCTTCCTCCTTGTAAAAATCTCCAGCAATAAAATACCGTAACTATATATATCTCCTTTTGCCCCAATCTTTCCACCCATTGCATATTCTGCAGTATAGCACATTCATTAATAGTTTATGTATACATTCAATATATAAAAGGAATTCAGTGTAATACAGAGATTAGAATTCAACTCAAAACAGTACCTGGTGCCATGTAACCAAAGGATCCCTGAAGTGCATTTGTAGAAGCCAATGAATCGAGGGAGTTCCCAAAAAACACTTTTGCAATGCCAAAGTCTGCTATATATGGAATTTTATCATCCCCCATTAACACATTGCTTGGTTTCAGGTCACAATGTATCACTTGCACGAAACAATAATCATGTAGATACTCCATCCCCTGGGCTATCCCTGATGCTATTGTTAATCTATCATTTAAGTTTAGTTTACATTCATCTCCTTCTTCAGGGTACAGCCACCTATCTAAACTTCCATTTGGCATGAATGGGAGAACCAAAGCTTTAAGAACAGGGTTTGAACAGACTGTTATGATCTTAATCACATTACGATGTCGAACTCTTTTCAGTGCATCGCATTCTGTAATAAAACTTTTTTGGGCATTTTGATCTTGGAAGTTAAGGACTTTGACAGCAATATGTCTCCCATTACTCAGAATTCCTTTATAAACTGATCCAAATCCACCCCTCCTTAGCAGATTTCCCTCATTAAAGCCATTTGTGGAACTCACAAGTTCTTCATATGAAATCCTTATGGGTTGTACATGAAGATCAACGGTACTCTGATCTACACTGTCAGTTTCACTAGAGGAACTCTGTTCTACATTGTCTGTAGGGATGCTATGCCTCTTATATCTCCATTTGTAGGAAAATGCAAGCAATAGAAAGCACAGGATTAATATTACAATGCTGATCAGAACAGCAATTATTACCTTATGGGAGAGTGATAGCCCTTTGTGCTTGGCTTTGAAATTGGGGCACGGTGCTAAATTTATCCATGCACCACAGAGACCAAGATTTCCTGCAACTGCCGAGGTGTCAAGATCTGAGAAAACTCCTCCCTTTGGGACCTCTCCGGTTAACCTGTTTGAAGATAGGTTCAGATGGCGAAGCATTTTCATGTCTTGCAAAGCCACTGGTATTGTACCTGACAAATTGTTGCAAGCAAAGTCTCTGTCTTGAAGATACTTTAGTGTTGCCAGAGACGCTGGAATTGGGCCTTCGAATGCATTCCAAGAAAGATTTAGATATTCTAAAGCCGTGCAGCTTGCTAGAGCACTAGGAATGCCAGTAGAGAAATGATTGTGAGATAAATCTATAGCTAATACCATAACCATTTTGCTTACATCCAAAATTGAACCTTGCAATAAATTGTTTGAAAGGTTGAAATACAGATTCATATTCTCGAGACCTGCAACTTCAGGAGGTATATTTCCTGTAAGTTGGTTGTAAGCCAAGTCCAGCGTTGCTAAAGTTTGGCATCTTCCTAAACTAGCAGGTATTTCACCTGACAGTTGATTGTGGGCAAGATTAAGCTCTCGTAATTGTGGGAGGTTCCCAAGACTCTGCAATTGTCCCTGAAAGCATGTTTACACTTATTGACAACAATCCAAGCCTTTTTGATTGCCCAAAACTTTCTGGAATTCTTCCTTCTAAATTGTTTTCGTCTAGAAATATCCTCTCCAGATTTGAGAGTTCACCCAGTGTAGATGGAATGGACCCATTGAAGTGGTTTCCTTCCGGGGTTAGTGTTGCCAAGTTTGTGAGGTTACCGATCTCATCTGGTATGCTTCCCCCAAATCCATTTGAATTCAATGCAAGAAAGGAGAGTGAATTGGACAGGCGGCCAATTGAATTGGGCAAGATGCCAGTGAGATAATTTAAGCCCAAATCAAGAATTTTCAGGCTGGAGCAATTTGTCAACGCAGTTAAAATGGGCAAACCACTGCCTCCACTCACAAAATGATTCTGCCACAAAATAAACCGTTGCAGCTTCTTCATGTTCCCAAAAACCAGGGGCACTGCGCCGCTCAGTTTGTTGCGCTCCAGATAAAGCACTTGGAGCTGAGTCCAATTACCCACTGAGGTGGGTATTTGTCCACTGAGTTGATTTCCCCACAAATACACTTC
This sequence comes from Chamaecyparis obtusa, assembly GCA_027943335.1. Taxonomy (NCBI): domain Eukaryota; kingdom Viridiplantae; phylum Streptophyta; class Pinopsida; order Cupressales; family Cupressaceae; genus Chamaecyparis; species Chamaecyparis obtusa. The sequence goes on from BSBK01008852.1 coordinate 177,019, forward strand.
TTCCAACTCTGAAAGCCTGCCAAGCTCCCAGGGAATTGGGCCAATTAAGTTGTTCCGATATATTTACAATATGTAGAGATGACTACAATTGGAAATTGGAGATCCTGTTAAGTTGTTTGTGTGAAGATTAAGCCAGTTTAACTGACTAAGCATTCCCAATTCAGCAGGAATGCCACCTTGAAGTCTATTTTGGGCCAAGTGAAGGACAGTTAAAAAGGTCAGGTTTCCTAAGACAGGTGGGATAATGCCTGTCAAGTTGTTTACTCCTAATTGCATGATTTCTAGATTTGAAAGGAGGCCAAATTCAGAGGGAATGCTTCCACTTAAATTGTTAAAAAATAGATCGAGAGATTGTAGAGAACGGCAGCCTCCTAGAGAGGATGGAATGGATCCTTCCAAATTGTTATAAGACAAACTAAGTAATTTCAAGCGAAGAAGCCTTCCAAGTTCATACGGAACATGGCCCTGCAAGCTGTTATTAGAGAGATCAAGTACTCTAAGGAAGGAAAGGTTTCCAAGTAATGGAGAGATGGGGCCAAGTAATCCCATACCTCTGAGATTCAATGAAACCACACGCTGTCGATGGGAAGAGCAGGTAACACCACTCCAATTGCAGAAGATATGGCCGGGAGATCAATCGAGCAAAGAATTATATGGATCGACAGAGAGGGCAACCTTGAAACCAACCAGAGCTTGATGATCAGAATAATTGGAAGACTCTGCCGTAAGTGCAGGCAGTGCAGAGAAAAAGAGTAACAGAGGAAGCATCATCATCTTCATTCTTATAATAAAAATAATTAATGTTACACACCATATTTGTTTTCCCCAACTTTTGGGGATGATGAAGATCAGATGTATAGCGCCTTGATTTGTACCAAATTCTTGTAAAAATAAATAATGGTAAGCGTGCTAGGTAATTCGGCTCACCAAATTTTACGAATGATGCAGAGAAGATGAAGAACGTTTGCAGTTGTATCAAATTAAATTTATTGCAAGTCTGTGTAGGATGATATGAAACACACCGCATTGACTATATGTTGAATTATTGATATGGAGTAATTTTATAAACAAGTTTCTTTATTGACTTATATCAATCTTTGGAATTTTTTATTTATTTTTAGTTTTGATCAAATGAGAAAAATATTTCAGAACAGTTGTATAAACAGCTTCAGTTATTGAATCAGCTACTTCTAGCTGTAACAAACATGCATTTTGAGATGTTTTGATACATTAGTATATTTAGAAATATTATAACTTTGTATAAATTTAAATTATTTTTTTGTTTTATTTTATTTATTTATTTATTATACAAATTTTTATATATTTATATCATATATGTATATTCATATGTGCTTATATTCTCATATTTTCAATCTATTTATACATCTAGTATACTTACAAATACATTTATTTTTATAAATATGTTAACGACAACTCTTTTATTCTTGGAGTCATTTTTATAGTTATGGGGTTGGCCTAGAGGTGGTAAATTTGGTTCATTCAAATCAAATTTTGTTGACTCATACAAAACACTTTCTTATCTTGGACTAACTATATTAATTGTTAACCACACAAATCCAAAATATGTTGTTATGTCCTTGTGTTTAAAGACATACACTACATTCATTTTATATTGCAAATACTCATAAATCCTTTTTCATTCTAAGAAGCTAAGACTTTATATTTGGTTAGACTAAGAGAAATCTAGATCTCCACAATCATTGTAGAAAAATATTAATGATTAAAGAGTTTTGTTTGTAATCTCAAGTACATACATTTCTATGAGTTCATTTAGGAAAACATATATCGTGATGATAAAATGAAAAACTTCCAAAAGTAATTTAAACTACTATTAGTCTCTGATTATTAGGAAAATATAAAGAAGCTAGTAAAACCTTCATCCTAATCACATGCACATGGTTATAACAAGTAAGCTTGTAGCTACCTTAATTCTTAATTAACTAGTTTAAATATAATATAATATAATATAGATAGCCAAGTCATAATGGGGTTGCATTGAAGATATATGTTGTTTATAAGAACTAGTGTTTAGTTTATGATAATATTGTGAATTATGTTCTTAAAAACTTTTGGAGGTTTGTCTCCTTAAAGTGACTTATTAATTTTAGGCAACTGTCAAATATTTGTGGTACATTTATAATAATATATTTTTACTCATGAAAATGATTTTAGTGTATGTGCTATAAAAGCCTAATATTAACATGATGTAGGAGCAGTGTCAGGGAAAACCTGGATCACCCAAAATATATATTTTTTAGTGGTTTCTTTCCAAAGTTTTTGAATTTCTGGATACCCATTTAGGCAAATTAGAGATTCCAAGTCTTAGATTTCCAGTGCTGCATTTTCAAAACCTACTATTTTTAGTAAGTTTTAATTTTAAGGTGTATGGAGACAACAATTTAAAGGAAGCTTGAAAATAGAAAATTAAGCACTTTGGTGAAAGTATCAGGTCAAAATATTTCGCTGATTGAAATTTATTAAGGTTACAAGTTTTTGAAAACTTGTTGAAAAATCTTCCTAGTCAAGTTTGAGGCACTAAATGGCCCCGTAGGGCCTCGAAAATGGGAAAACAAACATAGCCCATATATAATGCTATAGTTTTCTCAGAGAGGTTTTCGATGCTTCAAACAGCTCGTCAATCAAATACTTGGATCAAAAGTTATGCCTCTTGGAAGTTGGACCAAGTTTTGGGAACTATCTTATTTTCAAACCTGGTTCAAATTTGAATTTCAAATTCTCTGTTTTGGCACCCAACTGCGAAATTTCAGATTTTGGCTCTAAACTCTAAAAAATATGTTATCTTGGGTCCATCTTCAACTTGGAAAGAAGTTTTGGAAGAAGACAATGGGATAGTAGGAAAAGTGTAGGCCTTAGAACTCCTGGTAGTTTGTAAATTTGCTATAGCCAGTGAGCATGTAGTAGGTGTTGATTTTGTAATATAATTGTAATCATGAAAGTTGATGTCAGTTATATAATAGTGAAGGCAATTTTTATTCATTTTATTTTTGCCCTTTTGTGACTTAGGTTTTCTAGCCTCGGCAAGTGGTATCAGAGTAGGTCGTTCCTGAGTGTGGGGTCAGAGTGTCAATTGTGAGGTAGTTCACACCAGGACTTGTGGTTATGGTTTGAGGTCAAGATGCCTCCAAGAGTAATGCACGATATGTGTGGGGGTAGAAATGTTGGTGGAAGGAATGCTTTAATGAAAGAGGGTTTTAGGTCCCTCTACAGACAAATCAATCCACTGTATGAGGAGTTGAGAAAGATTTAATCTTGGTAGAAGGGAAGAAAGTGAAGAGGAAGAAGAGATTGAAAATCCAATTGAAGATGAAGGAAAAGAAGATGAAGATCAAAATTAAGTGTGGTGGTTAAGGGCCATTTTGAAGATAGGAAAAATACCCAGTATTGAGGTTTCCTATTACTCTATAAATTTGAAATCAGAAGAGGTCATCGACTAGATAAATGAGATGGGGGAATATTTTAAGTATGAGGAGATAGAGGACCCAAATTGGGTCAAGTTTGCAAAGACAAAGTTGAAGGGTCATGCCAATAATTGGGGGAAGGAGGTCTAGCTAGAAAGAAATAGGAGAGGAAAGGAAAATATCATCAGGTAGGATTAGATGGTTGAGAAACTAAGGAAATAGTTCATTCCAATGGACTATGAGTTGGACTTGTTGAAGAAGCTATAGGGGTTAAGACAAGTTTGAAAGTCTATTAAGGAGTCTATTGAGGATTTTTATAAAATGATTGTTAGAAAAGGCCATGCAAAGGCCAACAAGGAAAACGTATCATGTTACCTTAATGGGTTAAGGATAAGCATTCAAGAGGAGCTAAGCTTGGTCATAATGATTGATATTGAGGATGTGTATCTTTTTTATTTAATAGTGGAAGAGAAGTTGAATAAGATATTTGAAGAAAAGAAAAGAGGGTGAAATCAAGGAGGAATGGGTGGTGGAAGATCCTTTTGGAATTGAAATGAGGATCGAAGGAAAAATAAAGATGTGGGTAGCAACCGAAATCAGGGGAACTAACAGCTTCAACCGACCCTGTAATCAAAACAATGGTAAACAAAGATGAAGAGGAAGAACTAGAAAAGGGTCTAGGAGAGGCAACTTTAGAGGAACTTGTTTCTAGTGTGGTGATGAAGGACACTGAGCCTATGAATGTTCACAATGCCAAAAAAGGATAGATAGAAGAACTGAAGGTCATGCACAAGTTACACACATAGGTGAAGAATCTCAGACAGAGAACTCAGATGGTTCCAAGAGGGGAGAAGCCCTATTTTTTAGGAGACCCTGGTTAAAATAATAAAATGAATCATATTAGAGGAAGATTCTATTCCACACTAAATGCAAGTGTGAGGATAAGTGTTGTGATGTGATTATTGATAGTGGAAGCACTGATAATATAGTGTTAGAATAAATAGTCACAAAATTAAAGTTAAAGTGGGAGAGACATCCACATCCATATTGGATTGCCTAGTTGCAGGGTGACCACAAGGTTTTGATCAACAAGAAATTCTTAGTGAAATTCAAGATTGGTGGTTATTCTGATGAGGTACCATGTGACATCATACCCATAGATGCATGTCATATGTTGTTAGGGAGGACACGATAGCTAAATAGATGTTCTATACATGATGGTTATGTAAACACCTATTCCTTGAAAAAGGATAGAGTTCATCATAAGTTTAAACCCCTAACGAAGGAAGAAGAAAAGGTATGCAGTACCTCTAGGAAATGTTTTGTTGAAGGAAGAAATTTTTTGGAGGGCTTGAAACATGAATGCATGTGTTATGCCTTAGTTCCTAGATTGGATAAAGAAGATAGTAGGGAAGTGCTTCTAGAAATTTCATGTCTTTTGAATGCGTTTTATGATATTGTGTCTAATAATGTACTTGAGGGATTACCACCAGTGAGAAAAATTATCCATCAGATAGATTTAACTCCTAGAGCTAGTTTTCCAAATTAGGCATCCCATAGGATGACCCCTACTGAGAATTAGGAGTTGAATAGAAAATTTCAAGAATTGCTGAGGAAAGGATTTCTTTGGGAGACCCTTTGTCCATATGTGGTACCTGCATTACTAGAACCAAAGAAGGATGTGGAGTGGACGATGTGCACAAAATCCAAGGCCATAGACAAGATAACAATCAAATATAGATTTCCCCTACCGAGGATGGATGACCTTATGGATGGCTTGAGTGGAGTACAATATTTCATGAAGATAGATCTCAAGAGTTGGTATCAGTAGATTTAGATCAGAGAAGGTGATAAATGGAAGACTTCCTTTAAGACCAAAGAAGGCATGTATGAGTGGTTTGTAATTCCTTTTGGACTAAGAAATGCACCAAACACATTCATGTAGTTCATGAATGAGGTACGAAAGAAATTTTTAGGAAATTTTTTTTATTCTGTATTTAGATGATATTCTTTTTTAGTAAGACCCTAGATGAGCACTGAAAGAATATTTGTAGAGTCTTTCAAAAGCTAAGAGAGGAGAAACTATTGATTAACTTGAAGAAATGTAGTTTTATAAAAAGAGAATTCGTGTACCTTGGGTTTTTTTGTCTCAGTAGACAGTATTAAAATGGACCCATAAAATGTGAAGGTCATTCTAGAATGGACTACCCCAAGGACTACAACTAAGGTGAGGTCCTTTCATGGTCTAGCTAGTTTTTTTATAAGAAGTTCATTAGAAACTGTAGTAGTATTTTGGACCATTTATTGAGACAATCAAAGGGGATAGAAAGGAGTTCAAATGGATTGTAGGAGTAGAATTTTTTTGACCTTCTCAAGAAAAAGTAAGCCCATTGTGTATTTCAGTGAAAATGTAAATGATGCAAAGAAAAAGTAGTCTATAGAAATATTGTCATCATAGGTTTATCATCATTGGAAATATTATTGGTATAAATAATGTTTACATGGTTAATCAAGGTATATTGAAAGGTATAAAGCCATCTTTGTCTTCCCAAGTTATGTTCCACCAAAAATTAATGCATGATACAATCCTTCATTTTACTTCTTTGGCGAAAGCCAAGGAATGAATTTCTCTTCCTTCAGATTATTCTATGGTTACTACTTAAAAAATTATAACAAAAAAATCAATAAAACCTAGCAATCTTGAAAGGATCACTAGTACATTTTGCACCATTTTTTGACGCACTATTGGTCGAAGTTTCTACCCAACTTGGTTGAATAGTCGACCAAATGGTTCGTCGCTATTATATGCATTGAAATATCAACCCATTGCTACAACCGTAGAATGATCGATGACAATATTGGTCAAAATTGAAGGCAATCTTGGTCGAAAATAACATTAGCAAGTGTTGGTATATTGGTCGATCCTTTGACCAATATAGATTAAATTTGGTCGAAATATGTGGTCATTCCGACCAAGATGCCAAAATCAATGTGGTCACATTTTGACCAAATTTTGTCGCGCTTTTGACCAATCTTGGTTGAAATATTTGTCATCTCCGACCAAGATACCAAACTCGCGACGGTCATATTTCAACCACACGTCGTCGCACTTTAGACCAATATTGGTCAAATTATTTAGTGGTTCCGACCAGGATGCCATACCCATGACACCATGTTTCGATGAACTATTGGTCGATTTCTAGACCAAACTAGCCATGATTTCGACAATTGAGAGTCAAAATTTTGACAAAAGATAGAGTGTTTAAAAAAATTGAAGATAAATATCCAGACTAATCACCAATGACATCCTGATTGGTGATTAGTCTAGACATTTATCTTTAGGTGTCCACACTCATTCTGTTGCTTGTTGCCAGTGGGTCCCTGCTCATTCTATTTTCCAGACTTCTTTGGGCTCTAGCAATCCATCTGCTCTGCTCTGCTTTGCGTGAAACTATGGGTTTTTTCATTTTGTTTGAACTATTTGAGAGATAGGCTCTGACTGGTGATTTGTGAATTGGTAGAGCTTCCTCTTAGATACCCACAACTCTTCAAATCTATTGGTGTGAAGACCCCAAAGGGTATTCTTCTCTATGGGCCTCCTATTTTTGGGAAAACCTTAATTGCTAGGGCAGTGGCAAATGAAACTGGTGCCTTCTTTTTCTATATCAATGGACCTGAGATCATGTCAAAGTTGGCTCAAGAAAGTGAAAGCAATCTCCAGAAGGATTTTGAGGAGGCCGAGAAGAATGCCCCGTCCATCATATTTATTGATGAGATATTACAGAGATTTGTCAATGCGCTTGCAAGTATTCTACTAGAGAAAATATTGAGAAGGTGAGTTTCAATTATGGCGGCTTTTATAAACTAGATTTGGTTATGAATTTCTTAATGGTTTTTTTTAACTAGTTTTTTAGAATTTTACATTTTTTGATTCAATTTTCTTCAACTTGTATCTTATTATTTCAATTTGTCATGTTCTCTTTCCTTTGCACTTTTACAAGATAGTGAACGTGAAAGAAAAAGAAGTGAGAACCCCGAGGAAATGGATGAGGATGATAGTGATGAGGTAGCTAAAATAAAGGCTGCTCATTTTGAGGAGTCAATGAAATATGCCCGAAGAAGTGCCAGTGATGCTGATATTCAGAAGTATCAGTCCTTTGCACAAACACTACAACAATATTGAGGCTTTGGTTCTGAATTTCAATTTCCTGGTGCTTCTGCTGGTGCTTCAGATGTATTTGCTACAACAGATAATAAAGATGACGATGACTTATACAGTTAGGAAACTTAGTACACAATTGTAATCTTAATGAAGTGACAAATGTGTTTGTTCTAGCAGGGACCTTCCGCTAACAAATAGCCAATGCTATTCAATTTGGCTCTGACTTTTTCTTATATGAGTTTTATCTGTTTGAAACTTTATTTAGTTTATCAGCCCTTTAGCCGAGGACTTACTAACTTGTAAGTCTTTAGAGAAATATTAACTATGGCAAGGAAATTTAGCTATGGAAATTTTTTTTCAAGTGGTAGATAATGCTACGAAAACCTTTCTTTTTTTAAAAAAAAATCTTGTTGGAAAATATTCTATACTAAATCAATTCTACAACAAAGAAAGTCTAGTTCAACTAATAGGTATGGTGTGCATCCATTTTATGGACATCTACCACAATGATTTCCCCCACCAAGATGAAGATAAATATCCAGACTAATCACCAACGGCTTCCTGATCGGTAATTAGACTAGATATTTATCTTCAGGTGTCCACACTCATTCTGTTGCTTGTTGCCAGCGGGTCCCCTACTCGTTCTTTTTTCCAGACTACTTTGGGCTCTAGCAATCCATCTTCTCTACTCTGCATGATCTGTGAATTGGTAGAGCTTCCTCTTAAACGCCCATAACTCTTCAAATCTATTGGTGTGAAGCCCCCAAAGGGTATTCTGCTCTATGGGCCTCTTGGTTCTTGGAAAACCTTAATTGCTAGGGCAATGGCAAATGAAACCGGTGCCTTCTTTTTCTGTATCAATGGACCTAAGATCATGTCAAAGTTGGTTGAAAGCAATCTTCGGAAGGCTTTTGAGGAGGCTGAAAAGAATGCCCTGTCCTTTATATTTATTGATGAGATATTACAAATATTTGTCAGCGGGCTTGCAAGTATGCTATTAGAGAAAATATTGAGAAGGTGAGTTTCAATTGTGGTAGCTTTTGCAAACTAGATTTGGTTATGAATTTCTTAATGGTTTTTTTTGAACTGGTTTGTTAGAATTTTACTTTTTTTTATTCAATTTTCCTGAACTTGTATCTTATTATTTCAATTTGTCATGTTCTCCTTCCTCTACACTTTTACAGGATATTGAACATGAAAGAAAAATAAGTGAGAACCCCAAGGCAATGGATGAGGATGATAGTGATAATGTAGCTGAAATAAAGGCTGCTAATTTTGAGGAGTCAATGAAATATGCCCGAAGAAGTGTCAGTGATGCTGATATTCGAAAGTATCAAGCCTTTGCACAAACACTACAACAATCTCAAGGCTTTGGTTCTGAATTTCAATTTCCTAGTGCTTCTGCTGGTGCTTCGGATGTATTTGCTACAATAGATAATAAAGATGATGATGACTTATATAGTTAGGAAAATTAGTACATAATTGTCATCTTAATGAAGTGACAAATGTGTATGTTCTAGCAGGGACCTTCTGCTGACAAATAGCCAATGCTATTCAATTTGGCTCCAACTTTTGCTTGTATGAATTTTATCTGTTCATATATTTGAAATTTTATTTAGTTTATCATCCCTTTAGCCAAGGACTTACTAACTTGTAAGTCTTTAGAGCAATATTAACAGTGGCAAGGAAATTTAGCTATGTAAACTTTTTCTCAAGTGGTAGATAATGCTACGAAAACCTTGCTTTAAAAAAAAAAATCCTACTGGAAAATATTCTATACTAAATCAATTCTACAACAAAGAAAGTCTAGATCAACTGATAGGTATGGTGTGCATCCATTTTATCTAGATCAATTCCTATTTGTGTTAAATCAAATGTTTCATTTTCACATACCACTTGTAAGCATCAACACGTTGAAAGCCCTCACTTGTCCTTGTGTAACAACAACCACATCTAATGCTTGCTTGTGGCCTAGAAAGAAAAATTATGTCTTAGCTCAAGAGTACTTAAATGAACCATTCTGAAATTATTTTACTTTCTTAAACTCTTTCTTGATTTTTTTTCTTTTCTTCCTTACTTTCATGTTAAACTTATTTCGCATGCCAATTAAATTGAATTATAGAAAAGAAAGCATGTATGACAAGAATATTAAAATAAATTAAATGATCAGCACTAACTTAGACCAGAAGCAAAAATGATAGGCACATACCCTTGATAAAAACAAAAGTTGCATTCATAGCAATGCAAGGCTCATTAGCAGGATCCATCAAAGATTTAACCATGCAATTGCCTATGCTTGTAGGATAAAATAAAATATTACATGGTAAATCCAATGTAAAAAAAAGAATGAATTTTTCAACACACACCTTAAGAAATGGAATAATCCATCAGAGGCTTTTAAAATAGATTACAACAAATATATTGCACATGAGTTATTAATCATTAAAATTTTGTCAATAGGAACAAAGAGTTGGGGAACTACTTGCTATCTAAGATGTAGATAATATAAAATTTTATCATGCAAAACATAGATAAATGTAGTGATTCTTTCTTGCAAACAAACTTTGAATATGAAATCTCAAGACCTCTATCAAAGATGACATGCTAAGTCTGATTTTAATTGTTAGGAATTTGTTGTCATACAGCCCCAAAACTATGTATTATTCCCAATTTGAGATGAAATGGTCATATTCATGCTGCACAATGAATAACTGAATTAAAGTAACTCTTCATAATATGTCATTGCAACTAGTCTATGAGACTAAATGCTTGGCTATATATAGAATGGCCATATTATTCTTGACTCTTTTAAGTGTATTATGGCACAAATACCTATCATTTTATACACATCTAAAAGATTATTGCTAACAATAAAAGTTGTTTTTAGAGAGTTTCCCTGATATTTCAGTGCTATTGTTTTAAATATTCTAGATCTTATTAAAAAATTGAATTAAATTACAAATACCAAAGCTTTTAAAACATCTTTTATTTGTGCCTAAAAACACATATTTAGTGAAAAAACTGTGAAGGCTATAATAAACAAATGGTTTAACTGAAAAATAGGTTTCTTACATAGTTGCAAGAAAAAATTCCAATTAGTAGCACTTACAGTTGGTTCAATTATTTTTATCCTCCTCTATCTAGATAAGAGCATGGTACTCATATCAGAGCTGATATCTTGGCCTCAAAAACACCATTAATGGTTCGTTCTCAAACACTCCTTTCAATGATAATAGTAAGTTAAAATTTACATTATCAGTGGGCAAAGCAATAATATATTCCTTGGAAGGACAAGACATGCCATAGATGAAAAAGACCAAGACTTAAAAGAAAGGTTTGAATGCAATGACTGAAAGAGTTGTTTGAAAGATTGAATATTATGTTACAATAGGGAATTCTCTTTTCTATATATTAAGATTGTACCTCTAAGTTGCCAGTGCAGATTCAAGTTAAATTACAGGACTGGGGTTTGGGTTCGCCATATGAAAACTTATTTTTCCTCACTATTATACATGCATTCATATATATATGGATGGGTGTGTGTGTATATATGTATATTGATATATAGACATATATAAACACACACACACACACACACACATTATATATATATATATATATATATATATATATATATATATATATATATATATATGATGCAGGAGCATCTAGGGTGTAAGAGCAATCTTGCATCACCCAAAAATATTTATGTTTTTGTATTCAATAAGGGCTATCTTGTGCAGAGCTTCTATTTTATGGAAACTTGCTATTTTTAGTAAGTTGGTCGTACAATCTTGAAATGTTCTTATTTTAAATGTGGAGGTTCATCTTAGTCATATCAGCCTGCCATTAAAGTTTCATGGCTAGATTAGGTCTAGTTTTGAAGATATTGAAGATTTTCGGTATTGGCAACAGGGTACAAAAACTTTGAACTCAGTTTTGAAGGATTTAGAGGCCCCAAATGAGGTCAAAAATTTGGGTGATAGGCACTTGTGCAAGTCAAGCTTGTAGATAGCTTCATGGGCTTTCCGAAATGGGGTTATAATAGTCAATCAGGTCAACTGGTGATGACTTATGGTCTCCGAAAGTTGGGTCACCTAAAATGGTGGAAAATAATTTTTCTTCAAAATTTTTGTTCAGGTTTCAAAAGTTATTTTGAGCCGACTTTGATGTAATAAATTGAAAAATAAAATAATTCTAAGTTTGGTCGGCCCCAAGGGCTAAATTTTTGGAACCTTCTCGGGTGGTGGAAAATGCCTATATAAAGAAGGCCCGTAGTGTTGTGTAGGGAAGTTCTAGGTAGTAGATTTGGGTATTGATTTGAGGCTTTGTCCTATAGAATATTGTAAGGGAATGCCCATGTGGCTTTGCATATTGTAATTCTGAAAGTTTGTAATTCCACATTTGTGGAGATAATAAGAAGCCAATTTTCTGTTCTTTCATATTGTTGTTATTTCTCTATTTCTATTATGTGTTTGTGGTATTAAGGGGAGCACCCTTCATCAAGTGGTATTAGAGTAGGAGTTCTTGAGTGTGTAAACAGATCACCGACTGTGAGGCAGTTTGCACCAAGACCATGGTTCAGGTTTTCAACGCACATCGCAAAAATGCCTCCACGAAGGGAATGTGGCGGAAGAGCTGGTGTTGTAACACCTGAGGTTAGAGAACTCCAGAGACAAGTGTGAGCATTGCAAGAAGAGATTCGCAGAGGAATGAATCTTAATGTTAGAGATGAAAGTGAGGATGAAGCCGAAGAAGGAAATGATGATCAAGAAGAAGGCAAAATTTTGAATCAAGAAGAAGAAAGGCTTTTTCGGGCTATTTCCAAGATTGGGAAAAGACCTAAGATCGAGGTTCTGACATTTTCTGGAAATCTTAACCTAGAAGAATTGATCAACTGGATCAATGAATGTGAAGAATATTTTGAGTATGAAGATATTGAGGATCCTGATAGGGTCAAGTTCGTGAAGGCCAGACTGAAAGGTCATGTGAAGATCTGGTGGCAAGAGATTCAATTGGAGCGAAATAGAAGAGGAAAGGATAAAATCACAAGATGGGATCAGATGGTGGATAAATTAAAGTGACAGTTCATCCCTATTGATTATGAGCTTGACCTATTGAAGAAAATGCAAAGTTTAAAGCAAGCAGGATGATCTGTTCAGAAGTATACAGGGGAGTTCTATCGAATCCTCATCAAAAAAGGCCATGCGAAAGTTGATAAGGAGAAAGTTGCCTGTTACCTTAATGGGTTGAGGCCAAGCATTCAAGAGGAGCTAAATTTGGTTCGAATGAACAATATTGAAGAGGCATACCAGTTTTCCCTAAAAGTAGAGGAAAAGTTGAACAAGAAGTTTGAGAGCAGACAAAATGGAAGAGGTCACGGTGGATGATCTGGTGGACGGTCATATGGAGGTCAAAATGAAGATCCAAAAAAGAAGGATGAGGCTAGTAGCAGTCAAAATTAGAGAGGAAACAATTCCAATCATTTCCAAGATCAGAACAATAGAGATCAGAGAGGAAGAGGAAGAGGATAAGGTTCAGGAAGAGGAGGCTTCCGCGGAACATGTTTTCACTGTGGAGAGGAAGGTCATAGGGCATTTGAATGTCCTCAATGACAAGGAAGGATAGATAGGAGGAATAAAGGCCAGACCAGAGTTGCACATGTAGATGAAGATGCCAGATCATCAAATTCTGAAGATGCTGAAAGAGGAGAAATGTTGATTAATAGAAGAGTCCTACTGAGTGGTGAGAATGAACTTGAACAAAGGAGGAGCCTGTTTCGCACTAGATGTAAGTGTGAGGGTAAATGCTATGATGTGATTATTGATAGTGGAAGCACTGATAATTTGGTGTCAGAAGAGATGGTGACAAAGTTGAAGCTCAAAGGACAGAAACACCCACATCCATATCAGATTGCTTGGGTGCAGGATGACCACAAGGTCATGGTTAGTGAACAGTGCCTAGTAAAGTTCAAGATCGGCGAGTACCAAGATGAGGTACTATGTGATATCATATCTATGGATGCATGTCATATGTTGTTAGGTAGACCATGGCAGTTTGACAGATGTGTTGTACATGATGGTCATGTGAATACCTATTCCATGACAAAGGATGGAGTGCGACATAAGCTAAAGCCATTGAAGGAGACCGAAGAAAAGGTATGTGGTAATGCAAGAATAACATTTGTTGATGGAAGAAAATTTCTAGATGGTATGAGGCATGAGCATGTGTGTTTTGCTTTAATTTCAAAAGCTGGTAAAGAGGAAATAGAGGATGTATTTGTAGAGGTTGCAAATTTTTTAAATGAGTTTTAGGATATTGTATCTGATAATGTACCTGATGGATTACCATTGGTAAGAAAGATCAGTCATTAGATAGATTTGATTCTAGGAGCCAGTTTGCCAAACAAGGCAGCACATAGAATGACACCAACAGAAAGTGAAGAGTTGAATAGACAAGTACATGAGTTATTGCAAAAGGGGTTGATTTGAGAGAGTCAAAGTCCCTGTGTTGTACCGACAGTATTAGCACCAAAGAAGAATGGAGAATGGAGGATGTGTACAAATTCTAGAGCAATAAACAAGATCACAATCAAGTACCGGTTTCCATTGCCACGAATGGATGATATTATGGAATGTTTGAGTGGGGCTATTTTTTTCTCAAAGATAGATCTGAAGAGTGGATATCACCAAATTCAGATCAGAGAAGGAGATGAATGAAAGACTACCTTCAAGACAAAGGAAGGACTGTATGAGTGGTTAGTCATGCCTTTTGGGCTAACCAATGCACCGAGCACTTTCATGCGGCTCATGAACGAGGTTTTGAAAAAATTTATGGGTAAGTTTGTCATTGTTTACCTAGATGATATTTTGATCTTTAGCAAGACATTGGAGGAACATATGATGCATAGTTGTATGGTGTTTGAGAAGCTTAGAGATGAGAAATTATTGATTAATTTGAAGAAGTGCAGTTTTGTGAAGGAGTTAGTGTATTTGGGATTTGTAGTTTCAGCAGAAGGTCTAAAAATGGATCCAAAGAAAGTGCAGGCTATCCTTGAATGGCCTACTCCAAGGAGTGCTACCGAGGTAAGATCTTTTCATGGTTTGGCTAGTTTTTATAGAAAGTTTATCAAAAAATTTAGTAGTATTTGTGGACCCTTAACTAAAACAATGAGAGGGGATAGAAAAGAGTTTAAGTGGACTAATGGGGTAGATAAGAGTTTTAAACTGTTGAAATAGACAGTTACAGAACAACCTGTTTTGGCACTTCCAAATTTTAATAAGGTGTTTCAAGTAGACTGGGATGCTAGCGGTACTGTAATAGGAGCTGTTATAAGCCAAGAAGGTAAACCTATTGCTTATTTCAATGAGAAGTTAAATGATGCCAAGAGAAAATATTCTGTTTATGATCAGGAATTTTATGCTATAGTTCAAGCATTGAAGAAGTGGAGACACTATCTACTTCCTAAGGAGTTTGTTTTGTATACTGATCATCAAGCTTTGCAATATTTGAATAGTCAAGGAAAGTTGAATCAAAGGCATTTGAAATGGGTTGAGTTTTTACAGAGTTATACATTTTTTTTGAAATACAGAAGTGGAAAGTCTAACAGGGTTGCAAATGCTCTTAGCAGAAGGAAACTATTGTTGACAGAAATGAAAATTGAAGTGGTTGGGCTCAAGGAACTCAAGAAATTGTATCCAGAGGATCCTGATTTTGGTGAAGCTTGGAAATCTTGTAAAGAACATGTTACTCTAGATAGAACGAAGTGGCTGGATTTCATCATTCAAGATGATAGGCTATTCAAAGGGAGTCAATTGTGCATTCCAAGAAGTTCTATGAGGGATAATCTCATCAAAGAGAAGCATAGCAGAGGATTGGCTGGACATTTTGGTCGAAATAAAACTCTTGCTTTGGTTAGTGAAAATTATTATTGGCCACAGTTGCAGCAAGATGTCAAGAAGTTTGTGTAGAGTTGCAGAGTATGTTAGATGGCGAAAGGAGTGAAGCAGAATACAAGGTTGTATCAGCCATTACCTGTACTAGAGAAGCCTTGGGAGGATATCAGTATGGACTTTGTTCTTGGATTACCGAGGATACAGCAGGGACATGATTCAATTTTTGTGGTAGTTGAAAGATTTTTGAAGATGGCACATTTTATTCCTTGCAAGAAGACTAATGATGTTGTTCATGTAGAAAAATTATTTTTCAGAGAAATAGTGAGACTACATGGTTTGCCAAAGACCATAGTTTCAGATCGGGACACTAAGTTCATTGGATATTTCTGGCGTACATTGTGGAAGAAGTTGAAAATAGATTTGAAGTTCAGTTCATCACATCATCCACAAACTGATGGACAGACAGAGGTGGTGAATAGGAGTTTGGGGAATTTGTTAAGATGTTTGGTTGGAGATAAGCCAACAGGATGTGATTTGATTTTACCACAAGCAGAATTTGTATACAATAATTCTGTCAACAGGAGCACTGGTAAATCACCATTTTAGATTGTATATGGAAGTAGTCCCAGAAATGCATCTAAATTGAGAAAGATAGACAAAGGAGAAATAAGTAGTGCTGAAGCTGAGGATTTTGCAGAACATTTGAAGAATATCCATGAGGAAGTGAGGAAGCATATTACCAAGATGAATGCGTAGTATAAGGCTAAGGTAGATGTGAAAAGGAGGCATAAGGAATTTCAAGTTGGAGATGAAGTCATGGTTCATTTGCGGAAGGAGCGATTTCTAGTTGGTACATATAACAAGCTGAAAATGAAGAAGTTTGGGTCATGTAAGATACTGAAGAAACATGATTCAAGAAATGCATATGAGGTCGAGTTGCCTACTGAGTTGAATATTTCATCTGTATTTAATATTTTAGATCTGACAGGGTATCATGAAGGAGGTGTTGAAGATGAGGTTACAATAGCACAGTGGAGTATTCCAGCAACCAGTTCAGATATCAAGGAGATTGAAGACATACTGAATAGTCATGTTGGCAGAAGCACAAGGAATAGGACATATGAAGAATATCTGGTCAAGTGGAAAGGATGACCTATTGAAGATTCATCCTGGCTGACAAAGGAGGAGGTTAACCATTTTGGTTTTCCTCTACACACTTGAGATGTGATGGGGTCACTTCTAAAATTACCCTAGGTGTCTGATGTAGGAGCATCCAGGGTGTAAGAGAAATCTTGTATCACCCAAAAATATTTATATTTTTGTATTCAATAAGGGCTATCTTGTGCAGAGCTTCTATTTTATGGGAAATTTCTATTTTTAGTAAGTTGGTTGTACGATCTCAAAATTTTCTTATTTTACATGTGAAGGTTCATCTCAGTCATATCAGCCTACCAGTAAAGTTTCATGGCTAGATCAGGTCTATTTTTGAAGATATTGAAGATTTTTGGTATTGGCAGCAGGGTACAGAAACTTTGAACTCAGTTTTTAAGGCTTTAGAGGCCCCAAATGAGGTCAAAAATTTGGGTGACAAGCACTTGCGCAAGTCAAGCCTGTAGAGTGCTTCGTGGCCTTTCCAAAATGGGGTTATAGTAGTCAATCAGGTCAACTGGTGATAACTTATGGTCTCTGGAAGTCAGGTCACTTGAAATGGCAGAAAATAATTTTCCTTCAAAAATTTTGTTCGGGTTTCAAAATTTATTTTGAGCTGACTTTGATGTAATAAATTGAAAAATAAAATAATTCTAAGTTTGGTCGGCCCCAAGGGCTAAATTTTTGGAACCTTCTCAGGTGGTGGAAAATGCCTATATAAAGAAGGCCCGTAGTGTTGTGTAGGGTAGTTCTAGGTAGTAGATCTGGGTATTGATTCGAGGCTTTGTCCTACAGAATATTGTAAGAGAATGCCCATGTGGCTTTGCATATTGTAATTCTGAAAGTTTGTAATTCCACATTTGTGGAGATAATAAGAAGCCAATTTTCTGTTCTTGCATATTGTTGTTATTTCTTTGTTTCTATTATGTGTTTGTGGTATCAAGGGGAGCACCCTTCATCAATATATATATATATATGTGTGTGTGTGTGTGTGTGTGTGTGCAGATGTAGATGTAGATGTAGAAGTATATGTACACACACACACACACACACTCATAATTTTCAGCAAAGAGTCTACTTACCTTTGACATATGAATGGCAGTTAGAAGTTAAAAAAAAAAGAGTCCAGAAAGCCAATAAAAAATAACAAGAAATGGCACTAGGTTCTTACAAGGGGTTGGAAGTGTTTCCCATAGACCCCCACCCAAACTCATTTGATACATTTTGTAACTATATTTTGCATAAACTTTATGTTAATTTTTTAATTGAAGTTGTTTTTAAGTTGTCAAGTTTTGCCAGATGTTTTCCAAGTCAATAATTTTTGCCAAGATGGAAATTTTATGGTTTGCAAACATTCAATGGACACAAATAGATTTACTAGAGAAACAATGATTGATTTAACACAAATAGGAACTGATTTAACACTTCACCTACTAAAAAACACAAACCAATGAAATAATTCACATTAGGCCAAGATAGGTTGACACATTCAAAATGCACTTATGAGAAAAGACCTAGAATGAATGAAATTGATTAAATAATGAAGGTATGTTAGTTTGAGCTTCACTTAGTTTTGAGAATACTTTAATATTCTCTACTTAACAAGGCCAACCACATGAAGGTGGAAGCTCATCTAGCCTCACCCCCCCTCCCACTAACATCAATCTAAATTTCCCATTAACATCTAATTACACACTTCATTCACCCATTTATGAACTATAACATTCAATCAATACAATCACATAACATTCATTAATATGATATAACATTCATTAATACACAACACTAATCAAGAATTCATTAACACATAACAATATTCATTAACATGACATATAATTCAATAGTAATACACAACATTCATAGATAATTACTTAAAACAACGTTCTTTCATTATCCAACAAAGTTAATCAAACAAGTTTTTATCAAAGAGCATTTTTAAGAAATCATTTCTTTTTTGGGTTTTTCTTAGATTTCTTATTTAGGTAAAGGATGAGAGGAGCATCAATATTGTCTTCCTCTTCTTGTGGTTGTGATCTCAAATTATGATGCTTCCTCATGTCTCGAGGAGGACGACCCTGCTGCACTAAAGGGGGTCTGCTGCAATAACAAATAAATGGGTTAAATTCACATACTTTTTTTTACTGTTACATGTATTTCATTAACCAGTAGAACATAACATGCATTTTTATTTACTTGAAAATGCCACATCATCATGTACAATAACATTTTGATCTTCCGGCACCTCAACATGCTCAACATGCTCTAAAATATTCAAAAAAAGGTTACACGACCAATTGTAATTAAAGATGTTAAATTCTATTAATAATTATGTAATTTATTTCCAATAGAGAACTAATACCTCCAACACTGTGATGCACATCATGGCCTTCGTCACGCCCAGGTTTTGTGATAGGATTTGAAGGCTGTAGTGAAATGTCATGCGCATTGTTATCATGAAATAGTCAATTTTTGTTCAAAATTAACTATTCAATTTGATTTACTTTTCATTTGACCAATTTACCCGTGTCTCATCTGGAGCAGAAGATTCTTTGTTGTGGCTTTTGGATTCTTGGTGTAGGCGTGCAGCCATGACTTCATAGCCTTCCCTCAAGGCTATTCTTTTGTCTTCTTTCGTGGGCTCTACATTGAAATCTGTGCCCTATATTTTTTGTTTAATATCGTCACTTTTATATGTATGATTTGATTAAATAGAATTATTTTCAACCTTATATATAAAAATTTGATATGAAATTCCAATGCTGCTACTTACATGTAGAGAGTGAAGTTTCATATAGCCACTAGAGCCAAGTTTGTGTTGGCCAACCTTTGTTAATCTCACTTGTGTGGCTTTTGATGTATCTTGTAGTCTATGAAAAGTTTGAAACATGTTAGATTATATATTTACAAAGATCACTAATTAGTGCATGATTACATTCTACTTAATACTATCATGACATACCTTCTTTTTCCGTCTTCTAGTTGAATTTCACTACCCTTTATCCTTTTCTCTTTTGCATCTTTGATTATTTCATTCCACTCCATCGGTGGAATCATATAAGGATGCTCATACTTTGGGTTATCCTTTAGAGCCCTTCTATATTGGTCCCTCATAGTCTTTATATGTTTGGATGCTCTTTTAAGAATCATGACTCTGTCAAAATTTTTATTTTCAAAGAGGTCCTCTAAAGATTTAATGAGCTGATGTTTTAAGTTAGCATCCTATTCATTCCACCTTTTTTGAAAAAATCAAATTGTTAGATATAATAACTTTAATATAGTACAATAAATGGAAGATAAGAAAAATATTGTACCAATATTATGAAGCTACATACCTTTTACATATGGTGGGCCCATATAGCTTCAATGTCATTTCAAAAAGATGATCATAAAAAACATCATTTCCTACAAAAATATCATGGGATTATTAGTCCAAAATGAGTTATGTATAAGTAAACTACAATTACACTGTAAACAATAACAATTTTAAAGCACCTGGAAGCTTTGGTACTTTTAATGGAACCATATTGTTCTTGTTCATCAACAATGTCCCCAAAAATGAACTAGTACTAGTGACACGGGCTGATCCAGGAAATGGTTGATCTTCACTAGTACTGGTCTAATATATTCTTGTACCAGGTGTAGGTGTATCTATTAGTGCACAAAATAGGTCCATACAATGTATAAACTTCAAACATGCTTACTATGTGTGTTTGAACCTAATAAAACTAAAGAGGCATTAGAAAATGAAGACTAGATACAAGCAATGAATGGAGAGATTGACTAGATTGAGAAGAATGAAACCTGGACTCTAGTGCCGAGACCTGCAAATAAGAATGTTATAGGAACAAAGTGGGTGTTTCGAAACAAGTTGAATGAAAAAGGTGAAATCACTAGGAACAAAGCTAGGCTAGTATGCAAAGGCTATGCACAAGAAGAAGGAATAGATTATGGGGAGAGATTTGCCCCTATAGCTAGATTGGAAGGAGTAAGAACTCTGCTTGCATATGCTGCTTATAAATATTTCAAGGTATATCAAATGGATGTCAACTCTACATTTTTAAATGGTGTACTGGAAGAAGAAGTTTACAAAGAACAACCAAAAGGTTTTATTGATCCAAACAGAAGACACATGGTATGAAAACTAAACAAAGCATTGTATGGATTGAAACAAGCTCCCAGAGCATGGTATGAGAGGTTGCATAACTATCTGATGTAGATTGGATTTTCTAGAACAAATGACAAAAGAAATCTGTACTTGAAGGATGAAGAAGGTAAAGGTATTCTATTGGCCAAAAAAAAATTTGATGACATTATTTTTGGTGGACAAGATGCATTGTGTAAAAGTTTTTCAAAAGAAATGCAAACTAAATTTGAAATGAGTATGTTTGGTGAGATCAAATTCTTTGTTGGTTTACAAGTATATCAGATGAAGAAAGGAATTTTCATTACACAGTCTAAGTATGTTAATGAAATATTGAAAACTTTTGGAATGGAAGATGCTAGACTAGTGGGAACTCCTATGGTTACTGGACAAAAGTTATCTAAGAATGATGATGCTGCAGAAGTTAACCAGACTTTGTACAGATCCATGATTGGAAAATTGTAGCATGCTATACATAGTAGACCAGATATTGCACTAGCTATTGGGATTGTGGCAAGATTCTTTGCCAATCCTAAGGAAACACACATGATGGTGGTGAAAAGAATCATGAGATACTTGAAAGGAACTGCTGACTATGGGTTATACTACAAGAAGAATGACAAATTTGAACTTAGAGTATACACTGATGTTGATTGGGCAGGAAATGTAGATGACAGAAAGAGAACTAGTGGTGGAGCTTTATTTCTTGGATAGAGATTAGTCTCCTGGACAAGCAAGAAACATAATTGCATTTCCCAATCTACTGTTGAAGCTGAGTATGTTGCTGTTGTAGTAAACTGTTCAAATTTAATATGGATAAAATAGTTGTTGATAGGCATGAAAGAAGAAATCATTGAACCTATTGTTATTTTCTATGACAACACAAGTGCATCAATATTTCTAAGAATCCAGTGATGCACACTAAGACCAAGCATATAACAATCAAGTATCACTGTTTGAGGGAATTGGTACAAGATAAGGAAGTTTGAATGGAATATGTCAATACAAAAGAACAATTGGTAGACATATTCACTAAAGCTTTACCTAAAGAAGCTCATGAGTATTTGAGAAGTCAATTAGGGGTCCTTCCCCTAACCGAGGCTGCCTAGCCAAGCTAGGAGCACTGCATCAAATATGCTACAGAAAAATAATTGACAAATTGATGCAGAAGATTGTCACACTTTAGGACTATCCTAGAGTTGTGAAGAAGAAGTAAAGACAAAAAATCAGTCAAATGCAAGATGACAGAGGGAGAAACATTGAGCTACACAGATATATCTACATCTGTTGGATGTAAGTTTTAGTTGTTGCTTTGGCATTTTTGTGAAAGAGGGAGATTGAACTAAAATGATATTATAACATATGAACTAAAGAGTAGGGATGATGAACAGAAATGAAAGATTAGGATAGACGGAGATCCAAATACTTCTAACGGTCACAGAAGTGAGATTTGCAGATTCTGAATCAGAATGAAGCTAAGGATAGTATAAATTTTCTCTGATGGACAGATAAGTTTTTGGATTGGTTCGTAATCCATGTGTTATTTAAGTGATATCATATGGTGTTGCCATCAATGCCAAA
The DNA here is from genome assembly GCA_027943335.1 of Chamaecyparis obtusa. NCBI lineage: Eukaryota > Viridiplantae > Streptophyta > Pinopsida > Cupressales > Cupressaceae > Chamaecyparis > Chamaecyparis obtusa. Next base: position 199,387 of record BSBK01008852.1, read on the forward strand.
GAGGGAGATTGTTGGAAACTGCAATTGAAGCAATTGTTGTATTGTCATTGATGTCAAACCTTAACTAGTAAGACTGTTGCTACTTAGGAAAGTACTATATGTATTGTGAGAAAGGAAAGAAAGGATGGTAACAATAGCATCTAGCGAAAGGTTGAGTTATCTTGATACTACAAAGTGTACTTGACTATGTTGTACAATGATGGGACAATGTATTGTTTATCTTAGTAAGATTGAGGACTAAACTGGTAGGCTTAACCAAGAAAAAATGAAGAAATCATGTTTAAGCCGTGTTATGTTAGTGTCGACTGAGTTAGTGTATGCTGAGAAAAAATCTACTATCGACTGAGTATCAGTTAATTGCCAAGGAAGATAGTATATGCCAAGGAAACAATTTTAGTAGTGACCGAGCATTTTACATGAAGACCAAGTGGATGATGACAGTATTAACTGAGCATCAACATTTTTATATTTGAAGAGAATTCATATTTGGAGCCAACATTGTTGAATTCTTGGATTATGTAAAATGTGTTGACTTTATTTATTGATTGTATGGAAGCATTTAATGCTTTGTAAAACATTTTATTGTAAATATTTATGAGACTTGAGATGATTCTAGAAGAGGAGATGAAGAACATGAAGCAGGTAGATTTAATGAATCTGACCTAACCCTAAGGTCTACGAAGGAGATTAAGCAGCAAAAGATAAGTTAACCTAATAGAGAAAAGTATTAAGGGAACCTAAACATTAGGTATGAGAATGCATGGGTGAAGGAGATGCTAAAAGAACAGTAAGTTTTATTGACTATATAAGTGAAAAGGCTGAAGGAGAAGTGTGGTGATTGCTTGAAGAAAAGTTCTAAGAAAATCAGAGATGGAAATGGCAAAGTTTCAAAGTCAGTAAACCAGCATTTGTGTACGGAATTGGATCTGATATTTGCAAAGTGAGTTGTATGTTTTTCAGATCAATACTGCTGCTACTTTCTAACCATTGTAACAGTCAAAATCCTTTTAATAGAGGTTGACCTAACAGTCATACGTTAAATCCTTTGAACAAGATTGCATTCTAATGGAGTGTATGTAAGTCTTGTAACAAGGCTCACTTTTAATAGGGTGGTTGAAATCCTTTAACCGGGTCACACCTGACAGTGTGTATTGTAACCTTTGACAGGGTTGGCTTTTAACGAAGCTCACTTCAGAAGAGTGAAAATAATAGTAGCATGTTACAATGTGGTTTTTCTCATATTGGGTTTCCACTATAAATTCTGGTGTCAATACTTGTGTGAATGTTTTGGTTTGAACATTTCTGTGTTTTATAAGTTAGTCACAGCTGGGTAGTGGACTGCAGTGTTATATGTTTCTATTATTGAATCAGTGATGACTGAGTTTGTTTTGGTTGCTTGATTTGATTTAAGGAAATTTTTTTGAAGTTATTTTATACATCAGGACCTGAGAACAACTGATTCACCCCCCCTCTCTATTGTTATAAATCATATTAACAATTGGTATTAGAGTTGTGTTGCTTATTGGTGTCTACAGAAAACAAGTTTAAAAGAACTTGAAGAAAATGATCAAGATGTATAAGAAGGGGGTACCGAAGCTGAACAAGGAAAACTTCCTTGCATGGAAAAGCTTGATGAAGTTGCATCTGGCCGGTATTGGTGATTCTGCAAAATACTACATTGAGCATGACTATGTCACACCTATTGCACCTTTGACTACCGAGGAAATGAGAGCTAAGGAAGAACATAATCAGGCAATGCTGGAAATTGCATCTTCCCTAAGCTATCTAGAATTTGAGGATATTAAGGACTACAAAACTGCTAAAGATATGTGGGACACTCTTGCAAAGTTCTATGGTGGTGATCTATATGTGCTGAAAGCTAAAGCTGAGAGTCTCAGAGGTAAGTTTGATGAAATGAGAATGATTGAAGATGAAAACATTGCACAATATTTTGGTAGAATAAAATAAGTTGTGAATGCTATTAGAGGAGAAAATGGAACTATCGATGATGAGACCATAATTGGAAAAGTTCTAAGAACTCTACATCTTATATATGCTATTAAGATCTCATCTATTCAGGAATCTAGATGTAACTCTGGAAATGTGCTTACCTTGGAAGCTTTGATTGGCAAACTGACTACTTTTGAACTATCTAATTATGATAATTTCATTGTTGGTAGTATTGGAAATGTTGAATCTGCTTTTAAGTCACAGTTAGTTATGAACAAGCCTAAGAAAGAAAAAGAAAGATGCACCAGTGAAAGTGAAAGCGAAAGTGAAAGTGACAGTGACACTTCTAATGAAGAGCTAGAAGATCTAGAAGCTCTTATGGCTAGAAGATTGAGAAGAGGAAAAGGAAAATATAAAGGTAAACTCCCTATTATATGTTTTGCATGTAATAAAGTTGGTCATATAACTGCTAGATGTCCTGATAGGAAGGATAAAGATGAAGAAAGAAACAATAGACACAAAGACAGAAGAGATGACAAAGGCTACCGAAGGTACAAAGACTACAAAGGAAAAGGTAAGAAATCTTGTTACATTGCTGAAGAAGAGACTGATACTGATAGTAATGATTTTGAAATTGAGGTAGTCTATGTTGCAATGAAAGATGAATCTGATGAGGATGAGAAAACTGCATTGGTTTCCTATGTGAACAAGAATGACAAATGGATTATAGACAGTGGTTGTTCACATTACATGACTGGTGACAAAAGTAAGTTTGAGACCTTACATCATTATAAAGGTAAAAGTGTAACATTTGGTAATGATGCACCATGTCCTGTTAGAGGAAAAGGATTGATTAAACTGATTGATAAAATCTCTTGTGAAAATGCTTATTGGGTTGAAGGATTGAATTACAATTTGCTAAGTGTTGCTCAGCTCAATAGAACTAGTTACCAAGTGGAATTTCATCACAAGAAAGCTAAGATATTTGATGCTACTGGTGAATTGATTGGAAGTGGTGAGCACACTAGAGGTAATTTGTTCTATCTTGACCTATCTGAAGAAATATGTATGATTGCACAACTTGATGACATTTGGTTATGGCATAAGAGGCTATGTCATGTTAACTTTGACAATCTGGTAGAGATAAGTAAGAAGAAGAAAGTAAGAGGCCTACCTAGATTGAAGAAACCTGAGAATGTGATGTGCAAAGAATGCCAGTTAGGAAAAATGACTAAGTCAAGTTTCAAGAGCAAAACCTTTACTTCTGAACACATTTTAGATTTGGTTCATACTAACCTTTGTGGACCTATGGGTATACAAAGTTACTATGGAGCTAGATATTTTATCTTGTTTGTTGATGATCATACCAAGATGATGCATGTAATGTTTCTAAAAGAAAAATCTAATGCTTTTCAATTTTTTAAGTGGTATTTAGCTAAGGTTGAGAAGGAGACAAGTAGGAACCTGAAATGTCTTAGATCTGACCGAGGTGGAGAATTTACATCAAATGAATTCAATCTATTTTGCAATGATAGAGGAATCAAAAGATAGATGTCTACACCTAGGACACATCCACATAATGGTATAGTAGAAAGAAGGAACACATCTATTTTGGACTATACAAAGACATTATTGATTGAAAAGAATGTGGCACAGAAATACTGGAAAGAAGCTATAAGTACAACTATTTACACTCTTAATCAGGTACAAATCAAGAAAGAAAGAAATGAAGCCGACAACAAAAGAGAACCAAAAGATTACAAATCTTTTGTGTACATTGAGGAAATAGAAGAGGCAGGTAACAGACTTGCACCTGATGTCGAGTCTCAGGCAAGCAATGCCGAGCGACAGGAAATGATTGTTGAGCGTCAGGAAAAAAGTGTTGAAAGAGAACAAGAACATGTCATGCTACAAGACAATGCTGTCAAGTATCAGGAAGAGGTTGCTGAGCATTCAGAAGCTGAATCTAACAATCTTGTTGGGGAACCTGATGAAATAGAGGACAAAAATGTTGAACCTATTTTGGCAAAATATGTAAGAAGACATCACAAGCTTGAACAAATAATTGGAGATAAAGACACTGGAATTCAGACTAGAAGAAAAACCAAGGATCCAACATGCTTACTATGTGTGTTTGAACCTAAGACAACTAAAGAGGCATTAGAAAATGAAGACTAGATACAAGTAATGAATGAAGAGATTGACCAAATTGAGAAGAATAAAACTTGGACTGTAGTGCCAAGACCTGTAGATAAGAATGTTATAGGAATAAAGTGGGTGTTTTAAAACAAGTTGAATGAAAAAGGTGAAATCACTAGGAACGAAGCTACACTGGTATGCAAATGCTACACACAAGAAGAAGGAATAGATTATGGGGAGAGATTTTCCCCTGTAGCTAGATTGGAAGGAGTAAGAACTCTGCTTGCATATGCTGCTTATAAAGATTTCAAGGTATATCAAATGGATGTCAAGTCTACATTTTTAAATGATGTACTAGAAGAAGAAGTTTACATAGAACAACCAGAAGGTTTTATTGATCCAAACAGAAGACACATGGTATGCAAACTAAACAAAGCATTGTATGGATTGAAACAAGCTCCCAGAGCATGGTATGAGAGGTTGCATAACTATCTGATGCAGATTGGATTTTCCAGAACAAATGACACAAGAAATCTATACTTGAAGGATGAAGAAGGTAAAGGTATTCTATTAGCCAAAAATTTTATTGTTGACATTATTTTTGGTGGACAAGATGCATTGTGTAAAATTTTTTCAAAAGAAATGCAAACTGAATTTGAAATGAGTACGTTTGGTGAGATCAAATTCTTTGTTGGTTTACAAGTATATCAGATGAAGAAAGGAATTTTCATTACACAGTCTAAGTATGTTAATGAAATGGAAGATGCTAGACCAATGGGAACTACTATGGTTACTGGACAAAAGTTATCTAATAATGATGATGCTACAGAAGTTAACCAGACTTTGTACAGATCCATGATTGGATAATTGCAGTATGTTGTACATAGTAGACTAGATATTGCACTAGTTGTTGGGATTGTGGCAAGATTCTCTACCAATCCTAAAGAAACACACATGATGGCGGTGAAAAGAATCATGAGATACTTGAAAGGAAATGTTGACTATGGGTTATACTACAAGAAGAATGACAAATTTGAACTTAGAGTATACACTGATGCTGATTGGGTAGGAAATGTAGATGATAGAAAGAGCACTAGTGGTGGAACTTTCTTTCTTGGACAGAGATTAGTCTCTTGGGAAAGCAAGAGACAAAATTGCATTTCCCAAACTACTGCTGAAGCCGAGTATGTTGTTGTTGTACTAAACTATTCAAATTTAATATGGATAAAATAGTTGTTGATAGGCATGAAAGAAGAAATCACTAAACCTGTTGTTATTTTCTTTGACAACACAAGTGCCATCAATATTTCTAAGAATCCAGTGATGCACACTAAGACCAAGCATATATCAATCAAGTATCACTATTTGAAGGAATTGGTACAAGATAAGGAAGTCTGAATGGAATATGTGAATACAAAAGAACAATTGGTAGAAATATTCACTAAAGCTTTACCTAAAGAAGCTCATGAGTATTTGAGAAGTCAATTAGGGGTCCTTCCCCTAACTGAGGCTACCTAGTCAAGCTAGGAGCACTGCATCAAATATGATACAACAAAATAATTGACAAATTGATGCAGAAGATTGTCATACTTTAGGACTGTCCTAGAGTTGTGAAGAAGCAAAGACAACAAATCAGTCAAATGCAAGATGACAGAGGGAGAAACACTGAGCTACACAGATATATCTACATCTATTAGATGTAAGTTTTAGTTGTTGCATTTTTGTCAAAGAGGGAGATTGAATTGAACTGATATTATAACACATAAACTGAAGAGTAGGGATGATGAACAAAAATGAAAGATCAGGATAGAGGGAGATCCAGATACTTTTGACAGTCACAGAAGTGAGATTTACAGATTCTAAATCAGAACGAAGCTAAGAATAGTATAAATTTTCTCTGATGGACAGATAAGTTTTTAGATTGGTTGGTAATTCATGTGTTATTCAAGTGATATCATATGGTGTTTCCATCAATGCCAAAGAGGGAGATTATTGAAAATTGCAATTGAAGCAATTGTTGTATTGTCATTGATGTCAAACCTTAACTAGTAAGACTATTGCTACTTAGGAAAGTACTATATCTATTGTGAGAAGGGAAAGAAAAGATGGTAACAATAGCACCTAGGGAAAGGTTGATTTATCTTGATGCTACAAAGTGTACTTGAATATGTTGTACAATGATGGGACAATGTATTGTTTATCTTAGTAAGATTGAGGACTAAACTGGTAGGCTTAACCGAGAAAAAATGAAGAAATCATGTTTAAGCTGAGTTATGTTAGTGTCGATCGAGTTAGTGTATGCCGACTATTGACCGAGTATCAGTTAATTATCGAGGAAGACAGTATATGCTGAGGAAATAGTTTTAGTAGTGATCAAGTGTTTTACATGAAGACCAAGTGGATGATCACAGTATTGACCGAGCATCAACATTTTTATATTTGAAGAGAATTTAGATTTGGAGCCGACATTGTTGAATTCTTGGATTATGTAAAATGTGTTGACTTTATTTATTGATTGTATGGAAGCATTTAATGTTGTGTTAAATATTTTATTGTAAATCTTTATGAGACTTGAGATGATTCTAGAAGAGGAGATGAAGAACATGAAGCAGGTAGATTCAATGAATCTGACCTAACCCTAAGATCTACGAAGGAGATTAAGTGGCAAAAGATAAGTTAACCTAACAGAGAAAAGTATTAAAGGAACCTAAACATTAGGTATGAGAATGAATGGGTGAAAGAGATGCTGAAATAACAGTAATTTTTATTGACTATATAAGTGAAAAGGCTAAAGGAGAAGTGTGGTGATTGCTTGAAGAAAAGTTCCAAGTAGATCAAAGATGGAAATGGAAAAGTTTCAAAGTCAGTAAACCAACATTTGTGTATGGAATTGGATCTAATATTTGCAAAGTGAGTTGTATGTTTTTCAGATCAATACTGCTACTACTTTCTAACCATTGTAATAGTCAAAATCCTTTTAACAGAGGTTGACCTAACAGTCATATGTTAAATCCTTTGAACAAGGTTGCATTCTAATGGAGTGTATGTAAGTCCTGTAACAAGTCTCACTTTTAACAAGGTGATTGAAATCCTTTAACCTGGTCAGACCTGACAGTGTGTATTGTAACCTTTGATAGGGTTGACTTTTAACTGAGCTCACTTTAGAAGAGTGAAAATAATAGTAGCATGTTACAAAGTGGTTTGTCCCATATTGGGTTTCCACTATAAATCCTGGTGTCAATACTTGTGTGAATGTTTTGGTTTGAACATTTCTGTGTTTTACAAGTTAGTCACAGCTGGGTAGTGGATTGCAGTGTTATATGTTTCTATTATTGAATCAGTGATGACCGAGTTTGTTTTGGTTGCTTGATCTGATTTAAGAAAAAGTTTTTGAAGTTATTTTATACATTAGGACCTGAGAACAATTGATTCACCTCCCCTCTTTGTTGTTCTAAATCATATTAATAGGTTAGAGTTAGATTCTACGTCATCTATAAATGTCACCTCAACTTCAGATCATAATAGATCTGCTACCATTTTTTCTTTTCTCTATCAATAAGTATCAAGTTGTGACATCAATATCACTAAAATTCTATCAAAATAACTCCAAAGCCATAAAGAAAAGAACATAATAATATGATTTTTTTCTATATAATTTTTAGAATTACACTAATTAAGGTTTACCTTTGATGAAGAAGGTGTACTGTGAGGAACATGCCCACCTATATCTAGAGGTGGTATATCCATGTCGCCCTATGACAAAGATTAGTAATTCTTAGTAATCAGAAGCGATTGAAGTCAATATTAATTGGAGGCAATTGGTTTAAATGTTATACTTACCAATCCCATGATAGGGAATTTTTTTGTATTTACATGATTCAAATTGTAATCTATTAGAAGCTCTTCCCCTACACTTATTGATTTTATCACGCATACAAATACACAATTTTTGTCAGCTACCTCGAATATAAAATTCAGCCGCTTAGTTGACACAAGTTGAGAACTATTTATAAAACCTACAATATTCCCAATTGCTTTTCGCGTTCCATCAATATACATAGCGAGCCTTTTAGTTTGGTCATTTTCTTTGCATTGTATATAATTTGCTGACAATGCATACCTACACATACTTTTTTTATATTTCACAATCTGCATCCAATTATTGTAATTATAACAAGGTCCTACATACTCCATCAATTCAACAACTTGATTACAAATAACCTTTATGCCATCCATGGAAAATAAGCCCAAACCATGTAATGAAGATGGAGCAATGCGATATATCCTTTCGTTAACAGAAAAATTAGTATTAAATGGAGGTAGTTCCTTGGGTACCCATTCTTTCTGAAGATGTGTGTACCTTAAGGGAACCTTCATGTTTCTTTTGGTCTCATTATCATAAGAACATGAGCCCCCCTCAGCAAGGAAAAATTGCATTCATTTATCAAATTTTCTTCTATTTTTTTGACCTCTAGTTGATCTCCCTATTTTAGACTTACTAGATGTCTCACTTTTGTTTTCTATTCCTGCATTTTCCTCACTTGAGGAAGACAGATCAAACAAATACCTATTTGGTGATACCTGCAATCCATCAAATTAGAGACATACTAGGATCTATATATTTTGCTGACTAAAAAGAAGGAAACCAAATAATAAATTATACCTGTCGATCCATGTCAAAGGCATTAAATTTTCATTTATCTTAAGTTAGCCAAAAATTACATGATATGCAAGCTACAAATTACATAGAAGAAAAATTTTACATGATGCAAAATATACTCCATGACTATAGAGTTCAACACATAATAACTTAACTCAAATTTCTATGAATAAATCAATACCTCATATGTGACATTGATCATACCTTGACATACATTTCATTGATCATGTTATTGATCATCCTCCTCATCCATGTCATCATCATGACTATCATCATCATCATCATCACCATCATCATCATCAGCACCATCATCATGACTATCATCATCATGACCATCATCATCATGACCATCATTGCCTTGATCAACACCATCTTCATCACCATGATCATGATCATCACCATCATCACCATCAATATCATCAGCATCACCAGAATCATCATCATTTTCTTCTTCTTCTTCTTCTTCTTCTTCTTCTTCATTGTGTAACAATCATCTGTGATCATCCTTTACTTCATCTTCTAATTCTTCAGTATGTTCTTCTTCCATCATATTATACTATACCAGCCTTCTTCTTGGATCATGTCTAACAACAAATGACCAACCCGGTTTATGTGGAACGAAAAAGTAAAACACTTTCGCGCATTGGATTGGAAGAACATAGGGCTCATCTCCAACTAGCTCAAATAACCTTTTATTAATCATTGTAAATCCACTATCATATTCAATAACAGACCTATCACGATCATTTTGATTCAGTCATAGCCTATACCATTTGATGACAAATAGAACTAATTTGAATGAATTAAAGTTGCACTCGAGTATATCATCCAAAATGCCATAGTATCAATTTTTAGATTGTTGAGGATGTATGTTATTTCTAGATAAAATATTAGTGACCTCGAAGACTGCAGTTATTCCAGAATCATAAGTTTTCTTCATGTCATCTAACTTTTTTATGCAAAATTTACAGCCATGGTAGTACATAGCTTTGTGGTGTTTGATCTGAAATTATTAAAACATGTCAAGATTATTTGCATCGATCTGTGAGTTGATATTAAACTTATGGGTCATGGTTAGTAAACTTATATGTACCTTTCTACCTCTTAAACCATATGCTAGATCAAGTACCATTGGTGTAACATTGAGATCTCCATTACGATGAGCTTCTTTAACCAATGATCCAACACCGCCCCATGTTAATGAGCGACCATTTTCTTGAGATTTTTGAATCCATACTATCATCCAATCAAGATTGTTTGCAATATACAAATGTAGTGCATCCCACTCATGACCAATTGTAAAGAAAAAAAATAGACCGCTTAGAAACAACTTATATTGAAGATCTATAAGAATTAATAAACTACAATAACATCATATAATTGTTGGAAATATAGATGCAGTAACTGAGAGGTGGGGTGAATCAGTTAACCACAAAAATATTACCACTAATCCCATAAATATCTTAACAAATTATTTACTGTGCCACTCAGTAAATATACAAAGAAATGCTGAAAACTTGATCCTTTAAGTGTGTAATAATTAAACTGTTCTTAAGCATTCATCACTGATTAACTTGCATGAATAAAGAAAATAACATGAACACAAGAGACACCAGATTTACCGTGGAAACCCAATATGGGAAAAACCACCAATGTAACTAGTTACTATTTTTCACTCTTCTGAAGTGATGCCCGGTTAGAAGCCAACCCGGTAAAAGGTTACAAAACACACTATTAGGTGTGACCTTGTTAGAGGATTTAATCACCCTGCTAGGAGTGGCCTTGTAAGAGGTCTTGAAACAATTCAATAGAAATGTCACCTTGTTAGAGGATTTACAAAATGGTTGTTAAACCAACTCGGTTAAGAGATTTTGATATCACTGCTACAATTGTAAGAGAGTAACAATGAAAAGACCTGCAAATGAATTTTTGAATATAGATCTCTGTTTTGCTTCACTAGATCCTTACTAATCAAATAAATCTTTGCTGCTCCTCAAGGATATCTGATCATCCTTCAAAATTCGCACACACCTTTCTTCAAAATGATTTCTGCATGCTGTGTATTTTATTCACCACTTGACCTTCTATATATATATGCCATTTCATAATCATTTAGATTGTCAAGTTGGCACTAATAATTATTACAACAGTCAGCTGGGATAAACAAACTGTAATAACAAAATTCTTTGAAAGGGCCGACCTTGCTCGGTAAATATTAATCCTAAAAAGATTTCCTTCGGTGACCGAGAGGACTCAGTAACCATAGCAAATTCTGCAACATCCTTTGGAGACTGAGAGATCTCGGTAACCACTAATTTTCCTTCGATAATCGAGGAGGCTCAGTTAACACTGTTACCCTATCATGTTTCCTTTAGACACCCGAGAGAACTCGGTAGACACTAAAAATTGCCTAGCTGACCGACTAAGCTCGGTAGATACTAAGAACTGCTTAGCTAGCCGACTGAACTCGGTAGATACTGAGAACCGCTTAGCTGACCGACTGAACTCGGTAGATACTAAGAACGATAATTGATATGACATTTGTGTGACATCAAAGACAACACATAGCTGATCCAACAATGTCCTTCAGACAATTGTACCCAGCAATAATTACCTCTCACTTTCCTCAATCTAACTTTTCCCATCAAGTACTCACCTTCAAATTTGTTAATAGATTTGGGATCCCAAATGTGATCTACATGGATATTTGCTACAAACTTGGGAAGATTTACTAATATACACAATGGTTTGGTATACCATATATCCCTCCACCATAAAACCCTTGGGATGTGCTCTTTGTCAAACTGAGCCCTTCATAAATTTCAAGGGCCTCTCAACCATCCACGTTGATCTAGTTTGTACAGGTCCACACAATTCAATCTCCTCAACTAGGTGTATGAGGTAGTGTTCTTGAGCATTGAAAAAAGTTGGAGGTAGACACTTTTGCATTTCACACATAAGCTGGAGAATTTTTCTCTTCCAATATTTTATATCTTTTTTATCAATTTCTTTAGATGATAACCACCTAAAAGAGATTCAACTCGCAAGAACATATAAACAATATTTTAGATAAAAATATACAATAAATTACATAAAAAGTAAAGAAAGTCATAAATATAATAACACTTCTAACCTCATGAATTCTCCAAGATAGTATATAACTTGTTTAACACTGTTGTCAAATTGGTCTAGGAGGGATAGAGGTAAGAAGTACTACTATGATTAAAAAATGATCTTTTCAATATATTGTAAAATAATACAATAAAAGTACATGCAATTTTACAAATATATTGTAAATAGAGAACATGACTTACCTTGACGAAGGTATGCCAATCATGTGTTTTCAACCCTGGCCCAAAATCACCTTTCTTTGATACAAGACTGCTTATATTTGCAACACATCTTGTTGGAAATTTTGTTTTTTTATGACTTCTTTTGATGCATCACTTTGCTACTCAGTTAATAACCAAGGAAGGGCACTCGTATTTATGCGGTCTCCATTGCTATTTGATTCAATGAAAGTTTTCAATGCATGATTGGATTCATGAATGTCATTACAAATTTTGGCCATTTTTTCTTTGTCATGCCTTCCATCTAATATTTTTTTTAGTGTCTCTGTTACATTCTTTCCAATATGCATAGCATCAAACAAATACACGATTGGGAGATCCTTGTAGTACGAAAACCTACTAATTTGACTAGGATAATTTTTTATTCCTCTAGGAAGTTGGTCATTGATGCCTTGACAACCTTCACAAGCATCAATAACATCATTAGTAAATAAAAGACAATATCAAAATCTAAATTTAAAACAAAAAACATCAGATGGAATGACATTACCTTGGTGATTTAGTCTATTGTATTCCAAATTCCATAGACGGGGTGTCATTCTTTGTGGCCTTGATGTTGTCTCTTCTTTCCCATTAAAAAGATGTTTTTCGATAGTTCGATACTTATGATTATTATGGAGAAAGTTCCTAAACTCATCAAACACCTGCTTTCATAAACTTCTTTAATGAAGAGTTTTCATCTTCGGACCACAAACTGGACATGCGAATTTACCCGTTGTCTAAAAACCTAAAAGATATCATACAATTGGATCATGTACAATTATCATGCACAACTTAAACATATAGCAATAATGTGTAAGCACTATAACATACCAAAAATATGTGACCTTAACATAAATATATAACATATCACAAAAATGAGTTAGCCTAGGGGCATCATGTATTGTCCATACAAGCATTACATGGAATTAAAATTTTATGTCTTATTCATCTAGAGATGTCATACATAGTGATCCCATTCCATAAAATCAACAACTCATCAATAAGGGGCTCAATATACACATTCATATCTTTAACCTTGTACTTAGTTGAATGAACAAAAATATTACATAATTATTATGACCATCTTGATGCGGTGTTTATAAATTAATTTACATAGATATTAAATGAATAAATACCTGGTACAATCATTGACAACATTATGTGCTCCCTCTTTATGGACATCCAAGGAGGAATGTTATTGTTAATAACAAAAATAGGTCACACTGAGTAAGTAGATCTCATATCTCGAAATGGATTGACACCATCCGCTGTCACTAAAATCTTGAGATTATGAGGTTCTTCTCTAAAGTGTGGCCATGTTGTTTCTATGTCTTTAAATGCAGAACCATCCGCAGACATTCGCATAATGTCATCTTGACTTCTATTGCATGCATGGTAATCCATAAATTGTGCCAAACTAGTGCACCTAAATAATCGTTGAAGATGTGGAGTAAGGGGAATGTACCAAAGACTGTTATGAGACACCTTTTTTGTTATTTGATCTGACCGATATCTACTAGTATGACAAACAGGGCATTCTGTTGCAAATTTATGTTGTTTATGATATAGAATGTGATCATTGGGACATGCATGTATTATCTGATACTTTATTCCAATTTGACTCATAATGGTAGATAATTCTCAGTATGAATGAGGCAAAATGTTTGATTGTGGTAAGAAAAAATCACCTATCAACCTACAACAACAAATATGAATTGTTAATATAATGAATCATAATGGTATGCTAACATTGAAGATGACAAAAATGGCATACCTTAGCATACGTGACATTGCTACATTGGATAAACCATTCATAACCTTGAAGTCACCAAAAACACTATAGTGGAGAGAAGAGATTTTTGGGACCCTTGGTATAGGGGATCGTATGCCTTCTCAAGTATAGCTATATCAAGACCATCTTCATCATCATTATTAGATGCACTAGTACCATCATCATCATCATCTTGATTAGCTACATCAATACCATCTTCTTCAATCATGTCCTCTAGCACATTATCAGCTACGCTAATACCATCATCTTCGATTGTGTTCTCTGCCACAGGATCATCTTCTTCCATGGGAGCGTTATCGTCAGCTTGGATATTCACACCTCCATGTTCCTCCAATTGAAAATCCACATTCACCAATTGATGAAAATCGTGCCCCCCTTCAATGTGACCATATTACCTACAACGACTCTGGGCTATTTTGATTAGAATTGTTTGATTCTTTAAGCCCTTACACTTTTTGCAAGGACAATTTCATTTTTCAATGTCTTTTCTTTGGAACTGAGACCACAATCTAGCAATTGTCTTGTTATTTTGTTCTGGGTTCATATTGCCAGGTGTGGACTTTCTTCATAGGCTATAAATATATAAAATGTAAACATACAAACATTAGTAGTATCTTGTATATAATAAAAAAAATAAAATTATAAGATTATACAAGATTTACAAATACACACACAAATCATGCTCACTAGACCATGAAATATTCAAAAGGATAAGTATTTTGGGAGTTATTATTATTTTGGGAGTTACAAAAATCTCCTCATGAGACTACTGAATTTGTGGATATTATTCTTGATGCTGAAGTAAATCAAGAATGTGAAGTTGAAGCAATTACATCTAATTCATTGTTGCCTATATATAGTCCACTATTGTCTGGATATAATTCACAGATGTTTGTGTTGAATTTTATTTTTCTTCATTGGATGAAGAGTTTCATCTTTCATTTATATGAGTCTTTACCTCCCAAAATACATGTCTCCTAGTTGGCTGACTAGGCATAGTTGGCCAACTAGCATATAACAAATTTATTTTAGTTCCAACAGATCGCTAGGGAAGTCACATGAACTATAAAGGTAAGTATTATAATTAGTAGACAAGGGTTGGAATTTTATCCAAGGAATAATTTACTTCAATTTACACTTTATTTTGTAATTAGAGATTATAGATAATTTATTCTGAAGTTGTATAGTAACATTGTCTAGTCTATAAAGATAAACAATATATTTTTGCAAAAGAAACTTGCAATTGAAGATAATAACACATCAAAATTTGGCATTGTAGTGGAGGTGATTTCATACCTAGTACAAATTATTTCCTCTAAAGATTCCAAATGGCCTTTCTCTAGGAGCTACATTAAGGCATTCAATTGAGCATTAATGTATTAATGCCCATCTATATCTAGGTTTGCATCACACATGCTTAAGGAAAAAGTTCCTAATACAACTGAAGAGAGTAATTAATATGAAAATTGAATCAAATGTAAGCAACATATGGCATTAATTTTCAAAGATAGTGATAATTTAAAAGAATTGGAAAAATACAGTGTACAAGCAATGATAGTGCACCATGGGAAGTCACAATAAGTATGAACCCATAGAGGATTTTCGTTGTTGATGGGGAGGTTAGGATAGACTAGCTAATCTATGCCTCTGATCCTTAACCTAGATCCTAGTGTTCTCTAGACACCTATGAAGGTCTATAGGATTCCTCTCCCTCTTCAAGGATCCCTTGACCTAGCCTAACCTAACCACCAAGTACAACTTCATCATCTTGAACCTTTCCAAGCACTACTTCCAAACCCCATTCCTTACATAGGCTTATAAGGGCCTTTTTAAGGTTCAACATCTTCCTAAGCTCTAACAGAGAAATTGATGAGTTTCAAGGTGGTTTTATAACATGTTAAGCATCTCCAAGGTGGTGGCAAAGATGGTTTGTCACCTGATTGTGTAGTTCCTTCACAAAACAGGGCTACTAGAAAGAGCCCAATTAGGCCTCTCTCCGGGTTTGTAGGACTTTTAGTCCTCTTTCTGCACAGAATCAAAATTCCTATTCTAAAAGAACCTCATTACAAATGCCTAGCCCTCAAATATTTTTGGGGTCTTGGGCCCCCATCTGTCTGTACAGTGCTCCTTAAAAATGAGGGTTTTAAGGGTTTTTTAGGCCTCTCCAGGTCACAGTGCTAAAATGTCTGCAACAGCACCACTCTTGGATTTCTCAGGTTCTCTCCTTTACAAAAATGAGCCTTCACTCATGTCTCTTGCCTCCCTCCAAAAGGCTAGTCTTGAAACCCACTCCTCTGTTTGCTAGAGCTCTCTCTTTACTGACCACTCCTACCCGGACTCTGCTAAGCTCACCTAGGGCTTGCTCAAACAATTGTTTGCACCTACCAACTTGGGCCCTACTTGCATATTTTTATAGGGTAGGGTCTATACTACCTTATCCCAAAGATCCATGGTGTTTCCATGGTGGGGATAGGAGCTACAGGCCCTACATCACAAACCCCTTCCAACAGGTTAGGGGACTAACAGAGTTACAAAACAAAGTATATAAAAAAAAATGTAATCAAACCTAGTCTAAATACTGAGAAATGAAGAAAAATGAAATTAAACACTGATACACAATACAAGATATCACTTGCAACTCATTAATTCAACACTTCATGCCATTCAACTGACTGTTACACACTATTTTTCCATTCACAGTCTGGTTCCCCATACACAAGCCATACACAATAGCAATCAACCCATGAAATTAGGGTTTCTCATGTCAAATATAGTCTTTACTTCAGGATTAGAGCTTAGTTAGGGATTTTAACCACCTTGGTAAGGTTTTATCCCTTTAATAGGAAGAGTTGCTAAGAAACTTTGAAAAGCTGCTAGCAACTTTTAGAGCAATTTTTCTTGCTTGAGCAACTTTTTGCTCCTCCAAAATCCTAAGACCGTACTAAGGTCTTTACATGCCTCTATTGTATAAAAAATCTCCTAACCCCTATTGTAAGACTTTTAAAACTCTAGAAGAGAAGTGACCTTAGGAAGACAACCTACCCTGAGTCACTATACATCAAAGTAAGAAGAACACACTACACAACTAAGACCTCCACTAGGCCTTCACACACAAGTGAGATTAAAAACTCTTATTCTACTTACAAGCTTCATTGAAGAAGTGCTTCTCACAAAAAAATTGGATGGTGGGAGCCCTTAGAAGGGTGCTCCTACACCATACTCCCCCTCAGCACAAACTAAGGCACTTTGGGGTCAATAAGAGCCAAGTCTATACCAAACTTCTTGAACTATCCTTCCTCAATCCAAGTGGCTTCAGATTCTGGTTGATCTATCCATTTAACCAGATGCTCCATATAAACTTGGTGTCTAGTGGCCTTCTTCACTCTGGTTTCTAATATCTTCTCTACTTTGGCTAGCTTCTTCTTGGGCATTGCATTGGTGTCTATGTCTTGCAGCACCTTTGGTGGATCCATACCTTGTTGTTTGATGTCTCCCTTGTACATGATCAAGTCTGCAACATTAAACACTAGTGAAATGGCTTTGTCTAATGGAAAGTCCACCGTATAGGCATTCTCTCCATATTTGGCTAAAATCTGACATGGGCCTACTCCCCTCATTTGTATCTTGGTGGGCATGCCCTTCTATATCCTTGCTTTATTAAGATGGACCATGACATAGTCCCCAATCTGAAATTGTACTTCTTTCCTCTTTTCATCCACTTTAGCTTTGAGTTTATGAGTGGACTCCATGATGGTTTTCTTCACCTGTTCTTGAACCTCCTTGATGGTTTGAGTGAAATCTTCAGCTTGTCTACTCTTCAACTCCATAGAACCTAAATCTCTTAACTCACACACTCCTCTAGGGTGTCTTCCATACACAATCTCAAAAGGACTTCTTCCTATGGTCCTGTTTACACTGTCATTATAAGCATATTCAGCTTGAGATATAACAAGATCCCAAGTTTTCCCATACTCCTTGGTCAAACACCTTAGCAAGTTGCCAAGCACCCTATTTATGACTTCAGTTTGGCCATTAGTTTGAGTATGGTATGCTAACTGAAAGAGAGATTAGTTCCAAACCTTTTCCATAAGGTTTTCCAAAAATGATCCATGAACTTCCTATCTCTATTAGACACAATGCTCAAAGGGAGTCCTTGAATCCTAACTATCTCTTTGAAAAAGAGATGTGCTACATAGCTTGCATCATGAGTAGTTCTACATGGAATGAAATGAATCATTTTAGAGAACCTGTCTACTACAACATAGATGCTATCCATACCTAATTTGGTTTTAGGGATTCCAACCATAAAGTGCATTCTCACACACTCCCAAGGCCTATTTGGAATTGGCAAAGGTTGATAGAGTCCTGCATTGCTTGAACCTCCTTTGGCTCTTTGACACACTCCACATTGCTCTACATATCTTCTCACATCCCTTGCTATCTTAGGCCAAAAAATAGTATCTTTGCACCAACTCCAATGTCTTATTTATGCCAAAATGTCTACTTAGACTGCCATTATGTTTCTCTTGAATGAAATTTTCCCTCATGGATCCTCTAGGTACACATAACTGATTACCTTTGAACAACAATCCATTTTGAAGGGTATAATCTACAAACTTACCATGGAAATTATTCTCAAACTCTTGGCACACCTTGTAGGCTTGTGAGAAGTCTTCATCCTCCTCATATAAGTCTTTGAAACCTGCTATTCCAATGCTTTGTAGCTGTACTTTTTGGACAGTCAAAAGCTTTCTACTCAAGGCATCTGCTACCTTGTTGAGCTACCCCTTCTTGTGTTTAATTATGAAGCTAAAGGATTGGAGATACTCCATCCACTTCAAATGCCTATTTCTAAGCTTCTTTTGAGTGTTTATATAGCTCAAAGCCTGATTATTAGTAAATACAACAAATTCTTTTGGCAAGAGGTAATGCCTCCACTTCTTGAGGGATTATACTAATGTATACAATTCTAAGTCATAAGCTGAATACTTTTTCTTTGCCTCATTGAGTTTCTCACTAAAGAATGCCACGGGCCTTCCTTCTTGACTCAATACACCCCCTACTACTACACCACTTGCATCACATTCAATTGTGAACAACTTATCAAAAGTATGTAAGAGTAAGATAGGTTTGGTAGCTACCTCTTGCTTCAATGTTTGAAATGCTTTCTCAGCTGCCTCAGTCCACTTGATCTTGGTTTTAAGTCCTCCCTTGATAGTGTCTAGCACTGGTGCACAAATACTACTGAAGTTTATCACAAACTTTCTATAAAATTGGGCTAATCCATGAAAACTTCCAACTTTAGTCCTTATTTTAGGGGCAAGCCAATTCAAGATTGCCTCCACCTTGCTTGGGTCCATTTTCAAAGTACCCTTGGACACCACAAATCCAAAGTAAACTAGCTCTTACTACATGAACTCACACTTCTCTAGGTTGATAGCCAATTGCTCCTCATGTAGCTTCTTCATAACCGACCTCAAGTGCTCAAGATGTTTGGCTTTGGTTTTACTATAGATGATTATGTCATCTAGATACACCACTATAAATCTGCTTGTGAGGTCCTTCAAGACCTCATTCATCAACCTCATGAAGGTTCTTGGGGCATTGGTAAGCCCAAATGGCATCACAAGCCATTCATACAATCCATCTGTGGTTTTAAAAGTGGTCTTCCACTCATCACCCTCCTTGATTCTAATTTGGTGATAACCACTTTTTAGATCCAACTTAGTGAAATACATAGCACCTCCTAAGCAATCCATCAAGTCTTCTATTCTTGGAATTGGGAACCTATACCTGATAGTGATCCTGTTGATAGCCCTTGAATCTATGCAAAGTCTCCATTTTCCTCCTTTCTTGGATGCCAAGACCACTACGACTACACATGGACTAATACTCTTCTTAATCAGTCCCTGATCCAATAGCTCTTGCACTTGTCTTGCCACTTCCTTATTCTGATCAGGGGTGAGCTTGTAGGCTACTTTGTTAGGCAGAGATGCACTGGGTACAAAGTCTATTTGATGACTTATGGCCCTTCTTGGAGGTAGTGTTGCAGGGGTTCCATCACTCACAATGTCTTTGAATTCTTCTAACATTTGCTACACTTCCAATGGTGTTTCTACTTGCAACTTCTTGTCATCCTCCTTTGGTTTCACCATGATAGCACATCCTATTGTCTCCTCATCATGTAGTGCATGTAGGAACTCCTTACCACTACTAAGCAACACACTAGGTGTTTTAGAAGTACCTTCTTCATTCTCTATTATGGACTGAATCTTGAATGTTCTTCCATCTTTCTTGAAAGAAATGGAATTCTCCTCTCCATCATAGATCACCTTCCTATCAAATTGCCAGGGTCTTCCCAATAAGAGATGGCATGCATCCATGGGCAGGACATCACAAAGCACTTTGTCCTTATAGCCTCCAATTGAAAACTCCACCCATGTCTGCTCATTTACAAGCACACTCTGCTCTTGATTCAACCAAGTCACCTTGTAGGGGTTTGCATGGGAAACCTTTGTGAGTTTGAGCTTCTTTGCTGCTTTCTCTGCTATGATGTTATCAGTGGACCCTGAATCCACTATAACATTGCAAACTTTGCCTTGTATCTTGCATCTGACTCTAAAAAGAGCTCTCCTCTTCTTGGGTTCACCTTGATTAGGTTGCCTTATGAGTACTCTTCTAAACATTAAATTTTCACCCATTTCTGATTCTAGTTTGCTAACCTCATTAGTACATGAGCTGCTGCTATCTTCTTGGGTATAGGCTACCCTATTTTCATTGCTTGAGCTTGATGGCTTGTCAGGACACCTATAAGCAGGGTGCCCAAGCTGTCCACATTGATAGCATTTCATTGTGGCAAAGTAGGAGCTACTTCTTCCTACACCTCTTCCTCTATTTCCTTGAGAACCTCTTCCTCTACCAAAAGATCCTCTTGTACCAATTTATGAACTTTGTTCCAAAAGTTTGCTCTCCCCTTGGCTTCTTGAGTCACCACCTCTTCCATTAGAACCTCCTCTTTGACCCCCTCTAGAGTCTCTACCTCTGCCTCTATTCTTTGAGTTAGGTTCCTGCTTCCTTCTTTGCTTGTCTTCAATTTTTTTTTCCATATGCTGACATCCAAGAACTATGGTGGGAGTGAGAAAACTCATCTCCTCTGCTATGCTCCATTTCAAACCACTTAGGTACCTTGCCACTTTGATACTTTCCTCTTCTTTGATCTTGGATCTTAAGCTCAACTTGTGAAACTCTTCAGTGTAGGTGGCTACATCCATCTCCTTCTTTCTGAGGTTCAATATCCTTCTATGCTATTGGATCTCATAATCTGCAGGTAGCTATGCTTCCCTCACTTTATTGACCATTGCTTTCCAATTAGAGATTGGGTTCTTTCCCTATTTCTCTCTTTCATCTTGCAATTAGTTCCACCAGGTTAAACCTTGACCCTTCAACCTAGACTTGGCCACTTTGACCTTCTATGCCTCTGAGATCTGTTCACATTCAAAATGATTCTCCATGCCTTCAATCCATTGCATCACAAGCTCTATATCCATCCTGTCGGTAAGTAATGGGACACCTTCAAGTGCCTTGCCAGTGATAGCCTTCAAAGCTTTAAGGAATTGTTCATCTTGGGTTGGAAGATCAGGTGTAGGCACATCATCATAAATGGCCTTCTCTTTCTCCTTGGCATCCTACTCCTCCATCCTATCTTTCACCTTATCTCCTTTGCTTGGATATCATCCAAGAGTTGTTCCATTTGCATCAATCTTTCTTGCAGGAGTCTATTAGCTTCCTCCCAATCTTCCACCTTCTTAGAAAGCTCTGCATTAGTCACCATTTTATTCTTTTGTGATGATCCAAATGACTCTTCTACAGGTTGAAACATCCACTATCCACTTTCCAAGCCTTAAGAGGCTCTGATACCAATCTGATGGGGAGGTTAGGATAGACTAGCTAGTCTATGCCTCTGATCCTTAACCTAGATCCTAGTGTTCTCCAAACACCTATGAAGGTCTATAGGATTCATTTCCCTCTTCAAGGATCTCCTAACCTAGCCTAACCTGACCACCAAGTACAACTTCATCATCTTGCACCTTTCCAAGCACTACTTCCAAGCCCCATCCCTTACATAGGCTTATAAGGGTCTTTTTAAGGTTCAACACCTTCCTAAGCTCTGACAAATAAATTGATGAGTTTCAGGGTGGTTTTATAACATGTTAAGCATCTCCAAGGTGGTGGAAAAGATGGGTTGTCACCTGATTGTGTAGTTCCTTCACAAAATAGGGCTACTAGAAAGAGCCCAATTAGGCCTCTCTCCGGGTTTGTAGGACATTTAGTCCTCTTTCTACATATAATCAAAATTCCTATTCTAAAAGAACCTCATTAAAAATTCCTATCCCTCAAATATTTTTTGGGTCTTGGGCCCTCATCTGTCCGTATAGTGCTTCTCCTTAAAAATGAGGGTTTTAAGGGTTTTTTAGACCTCTCCAGGTCATAGTGCTAAAATTTCTACAACAGAACCACTCCTAGATTTCTTAGGCTCTCTCCTCTACAAAAATGAGCCTTCACTCATGTCTCTTGCCTCCCTCCAAAAGGCTAGTCTTGAAACCCACTCCTTTGTCTGCTAGAGCTCTCTCTTTGCTGACCGCTCCTAGCTGGACTCTGCTAAGCTCGCCTAGGGCTTGCTCAAAAAAAAAAATTCACCTACCAACTTGGGCCCTTCTTGCATATTTTTATAGGGTAGGTTCTTTACTACCTTATCCCAAAGAGCCATGGTGTTTCCACGGTGGGGATAGGAGCTACATGCCCTACATCACAAACCCCTTCAAACAGGTCAGGGGACTGACAAAGTTACAAAACAAAGTATATACAAAAAAATGTAATCAAACCTAGTCTAAATACTAAGAAATGAAGAAAAATGAAACTAAACACTGATACACAATACAAGATATCACTTGCAACTCATTAATTCAACACTTCATGCCATTCAACTGATTGTTACACACTATTTTTCCATTCACAGTCTGGTTCTCCGTACATTAGTCGTACACAATAGCAATCAACCCATGAAATTATGGTTTCTCATGTCAAATATAGTCTTTACTTTGGGATTAGAGCTTATTTAGGGCTTTTAACCACCTTGGTAAGGTTTTAGCCCTTTATTAGGAAAAGTTGCTAGCAACTTTTAGAGCAATTTTTCTTGCTCGAGAAACTTTTTGCTCCTCCAAACTTCTAAGACCATACTAAGGTCTTTTACATGCCTCTATTGTATAAAAACTCTCCTAACCCATATTGTAAGACTTTTACAACTCTAGAAGAGAAGTGACCTTAGGAAGACAACCTGCCATGAGTCACTATACAACAAAGTAAGAAGAACACACTACACAACTAAGACCTCCACTAGGCCTTCACACACAAGTGAGCTTAAAAAATCTTATTCTACTTACAAGCTTCATTGAAGAAGTGCTTCTCACAACAAAATTGGATGGTGGGAGCCCTTAGAAGGGTGCTCCTGCACTAGTTGTTTCTTAACAAAAGACCATTTTAAGAGTGAGATTTAGCTACATAGAGGTGAAGCCATGACATAGAAAAGGTAAGAGAACCTCAAAGTTTCTGACATATAATGCTATCATGTCAAAAGGACAACAAAGTTTAGTTTTTAGAACAATGGAACAACCATCTCTCTTAAAAGGAACAACCATCATGTTATAGAGTTATTGAATATGGTCATGATCATGAGATCATAGGGAAAAACACATCTATCTACTATTAATGAAAAATTTCTTCTATAGAGACAATTTTGAATTCTATGTTCATGTGAAATGGAAATGTCACTCAGTTTGAAGTCCTAATAGAATAAATACAATAAGAAGACATTGACATATCATGCCTTAAATCAGCAACAATCACAATAAGAAGATGGAACAACCACAAGGTACAAGCATGTGCAAGTCATTGTAATCATTGGAGATATGTTAAAGGTTAAGTACAATAGTAGAGCACAACCATGATACAATTAATGAAAGTGTCACAAAACACCATGATGTTTATAATCAATCATAGAGAAAAGAGACAGTGTAGCAAATGTTTACATATTCCGCTTAGTTTGTTCAAGATTATAGTTTGTTCAACCTCTTCTTGTAAAAACTGCATGTATACTTTAGTTAAAATAGTTTACTTTTACAACATGAACAATAACTGATTTTTGATTTACCAATAATTTTTTTATAAATAACAAGTTAACAAAAATGCATTGCCTTTAGTTCTACTTCAAAATTTAATATGTGAAAGTTTGTCAAAAATTTAATAGTACATAAAGTACATCATATTCTTGCACGAATTGAATTGAGAATACAAATCCACTTAACAATGCTTATACTTGTATTGATATTATTGATTTTTAAATAAAATTTACATAACATCAAAATAAATACACTCTAGAAACTAGAAATTAAAAACTCCATTGTTCCAAATTATAGAGATCATAACAATGAATGTAAACTAAGTTAATGAGCATTGGGAATGGACCAAGTTAATGATCAATTCTAGATCATAACAGTGAATGTAAACTATGTTCAAGCAATGAAAATGTAAATTCATTTGAAATCTGCCAGTCACTGCCCATTAGGGTACAGTCTGACTATATTGTTGACAAATGTTTATTTTTATGGTTGATATGGATTCAAATGATTGCTAGGATATGGTGTTACATTTAATTGGAGTTTTGAATAGTTTTGTGCACATTTGGAAGGCATAATATTTTCACTTTTATTGCCCAATCTGACTTCAACATTATTTAATGAGATGCAATATGACTTTTTTTAATGAATTTAGACATGTTTTCATATCTCAAGTTGGCTAATGTTTTTTTGAAATTTTTGGTGTTTGGAAAAAGTTAAGCTTGAAAGCATGGTAATAAAAACTTGCCACTTTTTAGTTAGGAGGTGGTAGGCTTAGAATAGTAATTAAACTTACTCATTTTCAGGTAACAGTTGATGAGCAACATGGTGGTCCTGTGCTGCAAGGTTTCTCAAACCAGCCAAAAATTGATGTGGAAAGGAACTGGAGCTTGAAGCACACTCTCATGTATATCAATCTTGATTATCATAAGGTTCATTTTAGTTCTTTTTTTTGCATGATCTTGGATCTTATCTTCATTTCTACTCTCCTTAGAACATATAAATCTTCTAACTAACTTTAACCACTCTACTCCAGCCCTATCGACTATCATAGAGACACTCTAATCTAGTTGATCAAGTTAGATTAGGGTCATCTGGAATGGTCTAAAAGTGAGTCCTTACAATGGTTATTATCATTTAGAATTCTTCAATGTTTCTAAGGCTTTTGAATTTAACTAAGCCTTGAATCCAGATTATTCCTAGTACGGTGCTGCAAGAATTTTATTACTTTGTTGGTTAAACACATAGCATATATCTAACTAGGGCATCAATCTTGAAGTAGCATAGCTACTTCCCCCAAATCTGAGCACTTAGGTTATTAAAATTCATTTCCTTGGCTTGCTTCTTACCCAATGGCATTGGAGACCAATGGAGAAATTGCAAGTCAATTAAGGTACACTCTCCATGACAAAGCCGACTGAGGAGTTTCCAGGCCAGTCTAATAGAGATTTTAGTATCTCACGGGCACAACACAAAAGTTTCAATAAAATGTTTGCAGAACTAACAAATGAACTTCAAAACCATGGATGCATTGAAGGTTAAACTTGCAGAGATGTTCAATCTATCCACTCACTTCACAAATTGACAAGGCATGATATATATAAAAAAATATACTCAGGGAAAATGAAATCTAATCAATGTAGTTACATGATCGTGTTTGTGATGATAGTCAACTATTTGTTCATTGTGCAACTAACTGTGTAAAATAGAGATAAAACTAATCAAGTGCACATCAAGAATCGTGAATGAATCAAATGGACTTGTAGGGGTGTTTAGTCTCTACATTCCCTTCACAACAGACAACTTAGAAAATACCCAATACATGATGCCTTGGCACATTGCTCACAAGCCCTAAGTAGGTAACCAATTAAAAAATGGTAGACAAATGCAAAGTAAGGAAATCCTTACAAGCGGTCCTCCTTTTACACCAAATCACAGTGGCAACCCTCGCAGGTAGGCGGTCCTCCTTTTACATCAAATCACAATGGCAACCCTCATAGGAAAACGATCCTCCTTTTACACAAAATCATAGTTGCAACCCTCGCAGGCAGGTGGTCCTCCTAAAATTCTCACCAAATAATATTTCAAACAATCACAGGCTACAGCTCCTTTGCGTGCTCCAAGTGAAAACCAAACAATGAAATGAGATACAAAAACTTTTTTATTTTTAAATTTAGGCCCGTGTTGGTCGAAATTTTGACCTACATGATATTGGTAAAATTTTCGACAAACATGGGCATGGATTAAAAAAAAAGGAAGTTTTTCTTCTATAATCTGACCAACCTAAACCTTTTTAATTGATGGTCCAAGATTTTGGTAGAAAAATGAGGTCAAATGTAGTAGTGGATCCTTTTGGAGTAAAGTGGATAAGCCTCAAATATTCATTGCTCCCTTTCAAAGAAACTATGTTTACCTTATGTTATTATTCCACGTCATAGTTTAATGGGATAAAAGCCTTGATTAAATTCAAAGAAGATTCCTTTGATGGGTGTAGAAAATGGAAAAGGTATCTCTCTAGTTGACTAGGAGAAAATATGATTTAGTACAAATGTAGGTTTAAACATTAGAAACTTTCATTCCCTAAATATGGTTGTGCTTTCCAAAATCATTTGGAAACTTCTATGAGAACCCTCATTTTGGTCCAAATTCATGATAGATATGTACCTTTAGAGTGGATACAGTTTGCATTTTATTTTGGAGGGTGCTCTACCTATCAAATCCTACATCCATAATAACCTTATAAAAAACACATCTCTTTTACACAAGGGGTGTTTATGGAAATTTGGCAATGGTTTTAGGGTTTTATTATGGAAGAATCCTTGGGTTACTCATGTCCTACTTGAATTCCAAAATATTTTCTCATCCATTGAAAGTGTGTTTGCTAATATAATTAATTATTTTCTCTAAGAATATTGTGACACTTATACCTCTCCTCCCTCTAGTAGAATTCAACCAATGTGGTTTTCTTTGCCTTTCTAAATTGCCACTCAAAAGCTCACATTCTTGCTGAATAATATCATATTTTATAGTACTAATTATGAAGACAAACTAGTTCAACCATCTTCTCTAAATCAATCCTACTCTATCAAATTTGGATACATGCTCATTTCTCCTTCTTGGTCTACCCTATTCAAGTGGGTTAAGATCTAAAGATCCAATTTTACTCCAAAAATTTACCAATTTTAGTAAATTTCTTTTAAAAAATTAATAATTACATTAGATTTACCTTCCCCTTCTTATCCGATCCATGATGATATTAAAGGGAAGAGAAAATAAAATTCTTCTAAATCTATCATTCCACCTTACACAATGTTTTCTCATGATCACCATAAAAAATTACCTCCTGCAGAAGCTTTACAAGATATGTACACTATAGGATATAATATGATTGCTAAACAAGGTTATAAGGGCTTAGGGCTTGGTGTTAATGAACAAGGTATTAAATATCTGGTTCATCTATCCCCTAAACAAGATATGTGTGGTCTTGGCTTTCCATATCTCAATTTAAGGTGATTGATTTTGATCGTCACCCTCCTCTTCATGTTCTTCTTCCAACACCTTCCTTAGATTACCCTAATACTCTTCAAGATGTGGCTAAGAAGGTGTATGTTTAGTTAATGAATTGTAAGAAATAAATATTAAACCTATGCCGAAAGATGCTCCCTCCAAGTACAAATGTCCTTTTCACTATAGTAATGCACATTTACTTGCTGATTCTGTGCATTTCAAGATGTATGTTAGAGAAAGATCTTCTTTAGGAATTATATCTCACTCTCGTGCAGTTTTACAATTTCTTCATAATTCCATATGGGGAATACCCCTCATTCTTTTATAATATAGATATTTTATCCTCTTGTCTCTTGATTGGGGGGAAAAGGTTATTTCTTCCATTTTTTTAGGATCCATTATGCTCTTAGCATGTATTTTGTTTTGATCTTAATTGGTTATTCTTTCTATATTTTACCCCTATGGTTTTGTATTGATATATTTTGTTTGCTCATCATCATCCATAGCTCTCTTCTAGTATTCATGCTGTCTTTTCTAAAGACATTTTTTTTTGCAAAGGTATCCCTTGATTTCATCCCTGGGGGGAAATGTTTTCCTTCTTTCTCTCTGTCTAGGGATCTACTTTCCTTAGCTTAGTGGCATTTGTTTATTCTGCAACATTATTTCCTTATATTGACTAATGTTTTGACTATGGATATCCTTTTATGTGAGAGGTTTTTATCCTAGCTCATCACCTCTTCTTTATTTTGCAAATTATGTTCTTTATAAATTCTTTCCCTTGCTGTAGGGTTAGTTTGATTCCTTCGTTCCAAGATTCCTCTTCCTCTTGATCGCAAGGGGCTTGATGATTGAATCTTTGGTCCCTCTTTTCTTTTCTTTGAAAGATGATATTTTATCTAAAGAACTCCTCTACAATGGAGGTCTTGTCTTTGAGGATCCTTTTTCCATAAGTAACATATCCTTTTTTCATGATTATCTATGCTCTTCTATGTAAGGGTCAATACCCTTCGCTAAGAATATAGTGTACATTGTTGTTAACAAGATATCTCCTTACTTTATGAAGTAGGTATCCTCCTTCTCTTCCTTACCTTGTCTATTAGGTAGCCAAAATAAGGAGGGGGGCATATATAGGGTCTTCCTTATACTATAGTTTTACAATATGCTAAATCCTCGGAAGGTAATGCATGTAAGTTGCTTAATCCTAAAGAGATACGCATTTTCAATTTCAAATATTCTAAATCCTTGGAAGGTAATGCACATAAGTTGATAAATCTTGAAGAAGACACTCATTTTCAATTTCAAATATGCTAAATCCTCAGAAGGTAACGCACATAAGTTGCTAAATCCTGAAGAGACACGTATTTTATATTTCATAGTGATACAAGAATGTGGATCTATGGGTATTTCAAAACCATCAAAAGATGCATTACAACTATAAAATACCATTTATGGGTGAACTATCAGGTTTAGCTACTTGTTTGGGCTCTCCCTCCTTGGTGATTCACGGTAAGGTGGGCATCTTACCGAGCAAGGTAATCACTCTCTCTTTTTCTCTCTTTCGCTTTCATGCTAGTAGGATTAGAACACGAAGCTATGTTATTTACAGTGTTTCTCTTGTCTTTCTTATGTAGAAATTTATGCTTTTATGATAGCTTCCAAATATGATGTTAGTATAGGAAGCATTTCTTAGCAAGGTTTCCTTTGCTAGTTGATTTGGGTTTGTTTTTGTACTAACCACTCTTTGTTTTGTGTCTTTTAGCTTTGTCTTTATTTTCTCTTTATTTCCATACCCTTGTGCATGTATCTTGAGTTAGAATCCTTGGCCTAGGGAGTCATGTCCTCAACGAAGTGATGTTCTACCTCGTTGCAATCCACTAGAGTCTTTCTTCTAGCTTTACCATGAGTATGTTCAATTTCCATACTCCCGCTAAAGTGGGGGCTTAATGTATCATCTTAAAATGGAATCACTTTCATGTTAAGAATGTTTAGCCCTCCTTAGGGGGTTTTTTGGGCCATTTTCATGTTGTCCTCTATTTTTTTCCCCTTTTCCATCTTCTGTGCCTGTTTAGGACTCTGGTTGGGCCTCTCCGGGCACTATTTTCCCCACTTGGCATATTTTCTAGGGGTTTTAACCCCCTAGGTTAAGGTTGACCTCAACCTTGACCTAGGTCAGGGTTGACCTCAACATTGACCTAGGTCAGGGTTGACCTTGACCTTGACCCAAGTCCTCCTTTTTCATCGAAAAGTATGCCAGATGCAGGGGGAAACTCAAAAGTTTATTTTCCTGCTTCTAGGCTAGCTGTTTCGTATTTCGAAGTGGAAAATCTTAAAAGATATTTAATATAGGTCCACTTCTAAGGGTATAGGCCTAATGGAAATTTATTTATCATATGTCAGCCTCTCTAGAAGTTGGTTCCCTAGACTAGTATATAAGGAAGTGTTCTCTCTTTTCACATCATGAATCATCAATCATAAAAAAAAGAAAGCAAAATCAAGAAATCTAAGGAGGATCATCAACTTCTATTGTGCTACTTTCAACATCCATTGTTCTACATGCTTTCAAGCTTCCAAGTTTTCAATCAAGGTTTTCAAGTCTTCTTCTCAAGCATGAACAAGTTCTCCATTGAAGATCAAGGATTCAAGCATTCAAGCCTTTGAAGGGATTTGGTTCAAGCATTCAAGATTCATCATTCAAACCATAGATCTATCCATCATGGTGGTGTGATATTCCTTCAAGATCCTTTGTGCATCCTCAAGATCCATTCATTCTTCCTCCAAGGTGGATTCCAAGCATATAATGATGGAGGTTTTGATTTACATTTATGGTTTTTGATGTTGAGTCTAAGCTTTCATATTAACATGCTTGTTTACATTTCAAATACAATTACATATCTATTGAATATCATAGCTTCATTGTTAGATCTTCTTCTACTACTTGTTAGCATTCTCCATTTTAATTCTATTTCAAGGTTAATTCCAAAACTGGGGTTTGACCAAGGTAAACCCCTCATCCAAACAACAAAACCATTTTCTTTGCAGGTGCATGTGCGAAACAACAAATTACAAAGCAGATTCAGATACCCTTTTCGACAAACTTTTGAGATCTCCGAACATAACTTTTGTTAGAGCAGTGTAGGTCAAGGTCGACATAAAGGGGTCAAGGTTGACCTGTATTTGGGTCAAGGTCGACCTGACTTAGAAAAGAAAAAGATTTTTGAGTTTTCTCTGTCTCTGTGTTTCTAGGCCAAATCTGATTACAGAATTTTTAGAAACTCAATACAGACACTAGAAAACAATAATTTCCAGATATGCTACATTACAAGATAAGTATTTCATTTTATCCCAATCTTTTTGATTTATTGCTTTACTTTATAATTAAGAAATTAGAACCCCTTTCCCTCTTTATCCATAACCAGTTGATTCCTTTTTGCATTGATTGTCTCCTATCAGTTAATCAATTGGGATCTCCTTGTCTTGGATTAGGAGGTAATATATGTCTACAACATTTTCCACACACATTGATATAAAATTATATACATATGTATATGTATGTATATGTGTGTGTGTGTGTGTGTGTCTATATATATATATATATATATATATATATATATATATATATATATATATATATATATATATATATATATATATATATATATGTGTGTGTGTGTGTGTGTGTGTGTGTGTGTGTGTGTGTGTGTGTGTGTGTGTGTGTGTGTGTATGTATGTATGTATGTATGTATGTATCTTACACTTATAAACATCTAGTATGTCAACTTATTATGTTCTTATCTTTTATTCAAGATGTAGGTTAATTTTGTAACCCAAAATTTTTGTAATTCAATAATATTTTCTCTTGGACAAAATTTTCTTGTCCCTTTTATTTATACATTTCAATATAAGGATTTCTTCATGAAGAATTTACTAGGATCTAAGAGATTTGGTTAAAGAATAATAGAAAAATGAGAGCAATAGTTGACCATGAATAATATATAGAAGAGGAGCAAAATAGGTAGAGAGGAGGGAACTAACCTCCACAAAGTGAGGAAGAGGTGTCCAAAAACAACATGATACAACTATAAGACTCTGCCAACCAACGAAACACATTAACTAGAACAAGTCAAATAGGTGACACATAACTAAGACATCTAGCTAGGCTTAATAAAGCCACATAGAAAATTAAAAATAGTAGCAACACCACTTAAGCATAAATTAGGTGGACATGAAAGATATGGGTCCTTGAAAAAAGACCTGATAAGGTACTCATTTACAATACAAATAACTCAGAATCAAGGAGAAATCGAGAAAACTGAGTGGGAATAAAAATCTCCCTCCAAAAAGAGATGAGGTGCAATGACTTGTACAAGTGAAGATGAAGAAGGGTGATGGACACAGGACTCATGATAAACCCCTGCAAACTACTTCAAAATACTTCTATCACAAAATATAATATGTTCTCCCCATAGGAGAGAAAGTAGAAATCATATGACCCTCGCAGAAGATATGAAGTGATGAACTCCATGTACTGCTGGTAGACGCTTGACACTATATGCTAAAGATGATCTTTGAACATAGAACAACATTTTTCCCCTTGGAAAGAAACAACACCATAAATGTGTGCAAGATTACTTCCTATTCTAGATAGGAATATGAAGGAAGCAAGATAAATATCTATGAATGCTACACATAACCCAAAGACTAAAATGATGCTAGTGATTCCTTCAAATGATACTCAAAGATAGCCAAGCCAATGTTATGTGTGACGGATTATGTGCCATGAAAGATTCTGGACCAACGACCATGGATGTATGGTCATGTCTAGATGAATGTGAATCAAATATTAATGCAGATGAAAATAGTTGAGTTGGATATCACGACTCATAAATGTCTGCACAATTTGTCACGATAGGAGTTGATGTTGGTAAGGTAAGAACAATGTTCAAAGATGGCATTGACAATGCAACTTCACGAAATTCATCACCAAATAGAAGACAAATATCTTCTATGGTCATGTTTGGGCTGATGTGAATCTCATACTATTGTAGATGAAGATAGCTGAGTTGGATATCACAACTCATAAATGTCTACACAATCTGTCACGATAGGAGCTGATGTAGGCGTGGTAACAACAATGTCCAAAGATTGTATTGGCAATGGAACTTCATGAAATTCATCTCCAAATAGAAGATGAATGTCTTCAATGTCTTCATCCAAATCTACAAGAAGGGATTCTACAAATAAAGATGCTATGTTTGATAGATATGCATCCTAATGTGGTGGATCGAGTATTAGTATACCATATACCTGATGCAAAGAATTTTTGGAATTCATGGATGAGTGAACAACAAATTCAGATGTAGCAAGAAATGATGGTGTCCCACTAGATGGCCACAAGAGACTGAATTGTGTTTTTGTATGAGTTGGAGAATCAGTTAAGGAAATACCATGATTGAGAAGAATTTGTTGCATTTCCTCAATTTGATGAAACCAACATTCTTTTGTTGTATGCTTATACTTTCCACAATATCCACATTTGATTTTATTAAGAGGATTTTACAAAATACTTGAATGGAAGAGATTATTTATGAGAGACATCATCACTTTGAACCAACAAAATTAAAAAATAGAAAACACACCAAGATTGCTCGTAGATTACTTTGTTGCCCCTCTAATTTGACACTTTATAAGGAGTGCATGTAAAGTATCCAAAAGAAGCATAAATAGACACTTTATAAGTTAAGTGCGATAATATGCCATTTGAAGTAAAAAAATTTATTAAACTTTTAAATTTTTACCCTTTACCAAAAAAAAAACAATTGATCCTCCAAACAAATTATCTATTTATTAAACCCAATTTCAGTGCGAAATTTAGAATGGACGGAGAGAAAATAAAACAAGAGTACCCTCAAGTTTTTCCTATGTCATAAAAAAGTGCGCCTTTTTTATTAAAAAAATATGAATAGTCCCCCAGACTGCTGCAAATTGTCCGCCTTTTTCTTTACCCATAGACCCTGATTTCAAACCCCTGGGTGCGTTTACCAGGGCTAAAGAACTACCGTGAGACAGCACAACGACCAAGATTTGAGTCGCACAGGCCGACTAGGGAGGCCCATGCACCAGGAGTTCCCTATGACACACATGCGATGAGCAGATCCGACGAATGTGACCTGATTAGAGAAAACTCTTATTTGCATGATCTTTCTTATCTTGTTAATGGTAGCACACAAATCACTAAACGAGAGAATTCACAGAGATGCAAGGGTTGGGTTGACGAATGGTCTGAGCCTCAGCGAGAGTCATTCATATCACGAAGGCTAGGAAGAGATGTCATTCATATCGTGAAGGCTAGGAAGAGATGTCGCGTCTTCTTGAGAAGAAGATGCTGGTTCTTGCTAATAAAAAACAAGAATTTTCAATCCCACAAACTATACGTGGGATGCTTCCTGCATGGGGGCCAATGAGGAGGGGCAATGAGTGCCAGGAAAAGGGCCAACCTGACCCACGGATGACAAAGGGAGGTCTATTTCAAGCCCCAATGAACCCAGTGAAGGCACATGACAGGAAGTCGTTGCATGCAGAAGGAAACTTCCTGGGGTTGAGCCGTACACACATGTACAGGGCCAAGCCAAATGGGGCCAGTCCCAACCTGCCTGCATAGAGGCATGCACAAGGGGCAATGCTGACTCGTTGATGATCGTTCAAGGGTCCACGCAGACTACCATGGGGGCTAAGCCAATTTTGAAATAGGGGCCAATGGAGGTTGAGGTGTGCCAACAGGTCGCAAGGCGGCTGGCGACACCGCGAGAGTAAACCATTGATGGATGTCGACCAGACCACCTAAAGAACTCCTCATGAAATAAGAAAATCCTCTATTAGTTAAATAGATATTATTATTTATTTAATTATTTTATTAGTCTCTTCTGTTATGGTATAAATAAATATTCATATTTATTTATTTAAATCTCTGACATTTTTCTATTAGACGATTAAACAAATTCACATTTATTTAATTATTCAATTATCCTTTCGCTCTTCTCATATCTATGGAGTAAATACCTTTATTTATTTTATAAATTCACCAATCCTCTTAGTTTATTTCTACCAATCACCTTCACTCACATGGATCAATTCCACAAATTTTAGGCTTTTGATGAAAAAACCATCTCTCCACATGGCCTTCGGTTAGTGAACTTGGTTCATATCATGTGACATCATGGCATACTAAAG
This sequence comes from Chamaecyparis obtusa, assembly GCA_027943335.1. Lineage (NCBI taxonomy): Eukaryota > Viridiplantae > Streptophyta > Pinopsida > Cupressales > Cupressaceae > Chamaecyparis > Chamaecyparis obtusa. The sequence continues at coordinate 234,166 of BSBK01008852.1, forward strand.
AATACCCCTATTTTTAAAAATAGTGTCCCAACTCCTTTTTTTCCAGCCCCCTCCAATACCCACCTAGAACCCCACATTCCCCTTTTCCTCTATATAACCGCTTAATCCACCACTCACCCCCACAATTCCCCTGCCACCTTCGCCCTCCCCAAATACAAGCAATATAATTTCATAATTTTTGCTGATTTTAAACCCCCCAATTTGAATGCACATTGTAGGGTATTGCACCATTCGTGAAGCCCCCATTCTTGTCTCTTCATTTGACTTTTCCACCTTCACATGCCTGAATATTTTAGAAATTCAATATTGCCTACCTACAACTCCATCTCATATACTCATTTCCTAGTGCCTCTTAATCTCCTTTATCCTCTATATTTCCTTTCGCTTTTCTCGTATCTATGGAATAAATATCTTTATTTATTTTATAAATTCACCAATCCTCTTTTTTTTTTTAATTTCCACCAATCACCTTCACTCACATGGTTCAACTCCACAAATTTTAGGATTTTGATGAACAAAACATCTCTCCACATGGGCTTCAGTTAGTGAACTTGATTCATATCATGTGCATTCATGGTATACTAAAGAATATGCCTATTTTAAAAAAATATTGCCCAACTCATTTTTTTTCAACCCCCTCCAATACCCACCTAGAACCCCACATGCCCCTTTTCCTCTATATATCCTCTTAAACCACCACTCACCCCCACAATTCCCCTGTCACCTTCCCCCTCCCCAAATAAAAGTAATATATAATTCCCTAATTTTTGCAAATTTTAAAACCCCCAAATTGAATGCACATTGTAGGGTATTGCCCCATTTGTGAAGCCCCTGTTCTTGTCTTGTCATTTGACTTTTCCACCTTCACATGCCTAGATATTTTGGAAATTCAATATTGCCTACCTACAACTCCATCTCATATACTCATTTCCTAGTGCCTCTTAATCTCCTTTATCCTCTATATTTCCTACCTACTCCTCACCTACACTCTGATACTAGCCACTCCTTTTCCAACTCTTAATCCTAGTCCTTGATTTTTATGAGGATTTGTATAAAACAAGTCTTTCTCCACACATTTGAACTCCTAATGATTTTGTGATCATATTATGCTTTGGAGAACTTAAGCCCTATTGAGATAATTGAGAGTTTATAGCTTTTATCATCATCATTCTCATATCACTATCATTACCTTCATAGCACCATTGTTGAATAGCTTTGAATCAATCAACCATATTTCAATTCTCTCGTAGCCTCTTGTGCATGTGCTAAAAATATGAGAGCGTTTGGATTCCAAATAAAAGATCTTGAAAGATGGGTGGGCTATTTTTCTCCTATTTTTTTTGTGAAATTAAGCATTGTACTAGGACATTTTTGATACACAGAAAGTTAATGTTCTAAAACATACCTCAATATTGTATGTGAATTCAAACTTGATTATTGGTTGGCAAGTATGTCACCTCTTTTCAACCTCTTCAATCCTTAAATTTTGTGACTCTCACCACCAAGACGAGGAAAAGAAGGGTTCAGAATTGTTTAAAAAGCTCCATTTTTTTTGCAATCTCCACCCGACCCCTCTTTAGTCTACTAGAAGTCTTCTTCAATGATATATCTTCCTGTAGGGATGAGTTGAGTACCGTGATCTTGCAATCAAATTTATGTTTTCTATTTATTTTTAAATCGTTGAGCGCTATTGAATCTATTATCCACATCAACAATGTAAAAAATAGGAGAAGCCCAATATGAATTTTTAAAAAAAATTACTTCAAAAGTGCAACTCTTTTCTACTATTAGGCATACTGAAATTGAACATTATAAGCTCTCATCTTCTAACTTCACACAAAATGGTATTCTTGATTCTTGTGGGAGCTAGGGCATGTTCATTATTATAATATTTTTTATGTTGCATTCATCTGAATCTTGCATGCATCACAAGTTTCATAAACAATAAAGATAAAAATATAAGAAGTCAAAGTTTTGTATATTTGAAAATATGCACTTACCATGTTATCAATATGTTTTCAATATTGTGCATCACAAAATATATATTGTTACTAGGATACTAAAAAGACAAACAAGATGTGAGAATAACTATTACCAACCTAATACAATTTAATTAATATAATTAATAATATGTACATGACTGTTTACTACTTTCTCATATAAATAAAGTATAAAATTTCTCTTTTACTTTTAATATTGAATAAATAATAATTAAATAGAATAGAGATATTCTTGCAATTATTTTTACTAAAGAAAATTAAAATCAGTGATAACTACCTCCTTCGTACTCTTTTCCACTAATGTCATGTCAAACTGATGCCTAACGTTCAAGGAAGATAGGCATGCAAATTCCACAAAATATTTCTGATCCCATGGAGTACCTATAATTTGATAATTCACTTGTAAATTTCTATGAAAGTTAAGAAACCGTGTGGAAAAATAATTTTCGAGTCTACTGTCAACTTTTCTCACACATTTTTGTGGGAGAAAACCAAAGTTTGAAATGAAAATGTTTATGGAAAATTTAATGGTTGGTCTTGATAACACTTATGCATGTGGTCACACGTTTTCATATGAATGTGCTCCCCATTCTTTTCCCACTCATCTCTTCCATGCATTATTTCTGCCCATCGTTCACTATTTCACATTATTCATTCAGTGTCTTACCAGTATCTTGTATCCTTCGTTTGTCTCTCTCTCGTTAAGGTTTTAGGCTTCGCCATTCTATTTCACAGTATTCATTCATTATATTACCTAAACCCAAAACAAGACTCCCAAGAGCACCAAAACTATTCTCCCATCCCCAACCAAAACCAAAGTTGAATATGCAGATGAAGTCAAGGATGAGCCGCAATTTGTAATTAATCTAAAATAGAGGTTTCACATGGATCCATATCCATTATAGGTGTGCCTCTGTTCTTAGGGTTTTAAATGTTTTAATTCTTTCTTTTTTATTTTATATTGCTACTAGAGCTTTGATATTTTTAAATTTGGATTTATGATCTTAATATTTCTTGATTGGTATTTTTTGGAGTCATGTATCTATGTCCCATAAAAAATCAACATTAAAGTGCGTGATATTTTGATGGTCTGAGTTTTTTTTAAGTCAATGGAACTTTCGGGCATCAACATTGGTATCACACTTTTACAATGCATTTACAGTTACCCTTTTTCTATGGTGAGAGGACACACCGATGTAAAAAGCACAGGCACATTTTCACCAAAACTAAAATAAAATCAATGTATTCAAAACATAGAGGTGAAGTATAAATGGAGGCATTACCATGGAAAAAGATTTTAGAGTTGTACTAAAGTTAAATGATTCTTTCCTCCAAAATTAATTTGACCCATAATTAAAGGGGAGCAAGATTTTTTTTGCATCAGTGGTATTTGGGCATCTCCCATTCTGTTATTCTTACCTCATAGGATCAGTGAACGCGTATTGAACTTTTTTCATTGCTATCTTGTGATTATTAGAAATTTCTATTTATTTCCAAAATGAAGTATGTTGAATATGCTCTTTCTCTCTGTGTTACCATTTAATTAGCTTTTCATTATTTGTTTAATTTTTATTATTTGATATATTCAGTTTTGGCTTTTAAATTTATTATCTTCCTCCCTGATTGAATGATTACAAGAAAGGGAGCTTTTCTGGCTGTAATAGAATATTCAAAATTCTGAAGTTGATTTGAACTATTGAATATTTATGTTGGATGCAAGCACGGTGAAAGTATCATTTTCTTTTTCTTTATTTTCTATTTTTATCTATGTTTATTAATAAGTGTTTTTCAACCTAAATTTCAAATTTCAATCTTGAGAGGTCCATTTTAGGCTCATGAACCCTAAATCAACAGAGTATAACACATTTGGATCATCCTTTTCTTGTGTCTTAGTCAATCATTTTCATGATTTTTTTTTGCGTGCAAGAGAGGACTTGTGAGGGTACAGATGCTAAAGGACATCAAAATTATAATTAGACATTGCTTTTGAAGGAATCTTTCTATCATTTATATTATGAGGAGATTGCACCATTTTTAAAAGCACCAAAGAAGAGTTTTATACAGGTCATTGGTTTCTCATTAATCATAGGTCTAGATAGCTTTTTGTCTTCACCCACTAGATTTAGATAATTGGGAGACACCTAAAATAGATTGCATTATATTATCATTCAAATCTTCCCAAAATTGGACAATTTTCCATGGAGGACACTCCATGAGAAGAGGAAGAGGCTTCCAAAATCAACTTGAATACACCCTTTTGGTCGTAACATACATGTCAAAAATATGCAGGCATTCATTTCTGACGTTTGGGCATTGCAATGAGGTCTACAGTTATTTATTTTCAGATCTGGGCATTCTTTGTACCTCTTGAGAGGCAAAATATTATCATATGTGAGTAAATTCAATCATCATGTCTGTAGTGTTTAATTATAATTTGAATACAACTTGCTAGTGAACTAAAAATAAAAAATGTGAATATAATATGTATATAAACTATCATGGTTGTGCACAGATCTGCCTACTTTTGTTTTAATAAAACATAAAATGTAGTGTGACATCAAAACTGTATATATATAGGTTTTCCCTGAATTTGGATTTGTGTTTGTGATATGTGTAGGGAGAAAAATGACCATCATATCAAAACCTTTCTTAAAAACTACCCAATTGCATTGCTTCTTATATGTATATGTATGTATATGTATAGTATATAGTATATACATATATTATAATATATGTATATGTATATACATACATATACATATATAGTATATATAATATATATATATATATATATATATACATAATACTGTATATATATGTATGTATGTATATGTATATGTATATATATGTATAATGTACATACTATATACATATACATATACATACATACATATATATACATATATGTATA